>PKSG01000119.1:0-13105 GCA_002916505.1 Tolypocladium paradoxum
CACCGGCCGCCAAGCCCGGGGCCCCGGCCGCCGCGGCTGACTTCCCCGATGGCGGCGCCGAGGCGTGGCTCGTCGTCGCCGGCACGTGGGCCGCCCTCTTCTGCACCTTTGGCCTCATCAACTGCGTCGGCGAGTTTGAGCACTACTACGTCGCCGGGCCCCTGAAGCAGTACTCCAGCTCCTCCGTCAGCTGGATCCCCTCGGTCCAGGTCTTCGTCATGGTCTTTTGCGGCACGGTGGTACGTGGCTTGCCGGCTTTGCTCTTCGCTGTTGCCCAGGGCGCCGTGCATCGGAGGCTGACTTGGGACCGTTCTAGTTTGGACGCATCTTTGACAACTACGGCCCGCGCTGGCTCCTCTGGGGCGGCACCGTCGCCTACGTCTTCGGCCTCATGATGGTGTCCCTGTCCAGCCAGTACTACCAGTTCATGTTCTCGCAGTCCATCGTGGCCTCCATGGGCTCGAGCGCCGTCTTCACCTCCTGCATGTCCTCCATCGTCAGCTGGTTCTCCAAGCGCCGCGCCGCCGCCTACGGCATCATGGTTTCGGGCTCCTCGGTCGGCGGCGTCGTCCTCCCCATCATGATGACCAAGCTCATTGAAAGCATCGGATTCTCCTGGATGATGCGCACCATGGCCTTCTTGTTCGTCGCCCTCCTCGTCTTTGCCTGCCTGACCGTCAAGTCGCGGCTGCCCCCGCGCCCGCGACCGTTCAGGTTCATCGAGTACGTCGAGGTCTTGAAGGATATCCGCATGGTCGTCACCGTCAGCGGCCTGTTCTTCTTCATGTGTGGCATGTTCCTGCCTTTCAACTACGTCCTGTTGCAGGCCCAGGCCGCCGGAACGTCCCCGACTCTGATTCCGTATCTGCTTCCCATTCTGAACGCCGTGGGGTACTACGGCCCCGGGCTTTGAGCCTCTTCCACGTTTACGACCTTTGCTAACGTACCTATGCAGCATTTTCGGCCGTATCATCCCCGGAATCGTGGCCGACAAGATCGGGCGCTACAACGTCATGATCGCCATCACCTTCATCTCCGCCGTCTTCTGCCTCGCGGTGTGGACGCCCGTCAACAACACCGCCGGTCTCCTCGTCTTCACGGTCATCTTCGGCTTCTCTGCTGGAGGCTTCATCTCTCTCGGCCCTACCCTGATCGCACAGATTGTCGATATCCGCAAGATCGGCACCGGCGTCGGCGTGGCCTTGGCCATCCAGTCGATTGGCGCCCTTACCGGCAGCCCCGTCGGCGGCGCCATCGTTTCAGCTCAGAATGGCAGCTACCTGGGCCTGCAGCTCTTCTGCGGCTTCGCGATGCTGGCTGGTTCCTTCATCTTTGGTGTTGCACGATACATCCAGGCCGGCTTCAGGGCGGTCAAGGTATAGGATGGCTTGGAAGACACGGGTTTTGCTCAGAAACGGAAGAAGGCGTTCAACAGGGAGAGGATAGAAATCGAGAAACAGTGGGTTTGTACCTGATGCAAGGGTAGCATGGCGTTCTTGGAAGGCAGCCTCCGCTCAGTCAGGCCGGCCCAAGCTATGTGTTTACACGGTCGGTAATGTATGCATCCAGGGCGTAGAGTCGGGTTTATCTTAGATGTTTAATTTGTATGGTTGGAATTATATACTACATACAAACGACAATCTTTGAGTGTTACGCAACTTTGGAGTAGTCGTGGCAGCCAGACCCAACAAGTGAACAGGGCTGCTTCACATTGTACCCATGTGTGCTTGCGGCAGCCGACGAAAATGAGACCGTCTCATTAGAGATTCTGTGTCAGCACGAATGTAACATTCATAGATACGAATTACGGGGTATTAGTCCTGGTTGCTATTGCGGGGGCGCATAGACTTTAAAACGGCAACCTCACGGCGAGACGTATGTTGAGCCGGCCTGTGATCCTCGCGCGACAGCTTCAAACTTGCAAAACAACGCTTTCATCTGCATCCTCTCTACACGTGAAGATGAATTACAAATACACGCCTCCTGTAGGTATATAGACTCGTCGTCGCCGAGGAAGCGGACACGATCTCACCGGCACGGCCTCGGGCGAGCCCCTGATCGCCGGATGGGGCCGCTGGGTCCGCCGCCCGCTCCCGGCCCCGGATGCCAAGCCGGCCCCGCCGCTCGTCTTCACCGAGGACATGTATCCGGCCCGCGGCGGCCCGGCCCGGGCGGCGTACGTAAACGCGAGCCCCGAGGGCAAGGCCTTGTATGAGCGGTTTGGGTTCACGACGGTGCAGAGGTCTGACTTTGGGGGCGGTCCCAGGACAAAAGGTAGGCCAGGGAGCATCGAACCGTCTTGACTTTGGGATCAAGCAAAGGCGTCATCACCACCGATATAGCAGCGGCAGAGACGCCAAAGACTGGTCCGGTGTCTCTCGTACACCGTCTCGTGCGGAAACCTGAGGTTCAGACCGGGCAGACGAAATCTCAGGGTGTAGCCTGAGAATGTCTCGTTTTCCCATTGGCCGACAACTGGATTTCAGGTCAGCAAGGCCCATAGAACGCGATGAACAGAGACGCCGAAGAGAGGTAGATGTGGACACTTACCAGCAGCAACTCTCTCCCCGAGGAGGACTGGGAACCGACACAGAACGCAGTATGGCGTTCCAAGGGGGAGGTGGACGCATGGCCTCGAGTATACTTTGCCATCGACGGCAATTGTTGTGTTGTGACCATCTTCGTCCGTTTTGCCTTCTTTTCGTCGCCCCATGGCTTGTGTGCCGTTCGGAGGCTTTGGGAGTCGAAGCGGATCTATTGATGCTGAAACTCGTACGCCTTGGACTACTCAAGTAGGTCTTGAGAATACCATGAAGAGAGCCCCGATACCAACTGAAGGTGTGCATCGCTACATGCTGCTTTCACTCAGCTGGCGGTCTTTTAAGGTGAGGAATTCGGGTGTCTGGTCGAATCGACGCGTACCCAGAAGCCCGGCAATGTTTTGGGTTCGCAATTCCGCTGTGCGCCTGTGAGGCTGAGTCGCGGTTTGGACCAGGCACGGGGCCAGCACACTCGTAATGCATTGAATAAGTCAAGAAATAGCATTGATTTCAATCATTACCAAGTTCTCATGGCTCTTATTCTCAGGTACTTGTCGCCTTGACCTGCCTGGTCGCCACTTGCACATTCCGTAACAACTCACAACACACCACATGAGCCTTCAAGTCGTTCATTCTTTGCCTAGTACACTGCCTTGCAACAAAAAGACCATCCCTAAACTACTTTACATGGAAACAAGCTTTTCGGCCGCCTTCTTCCAAAGACCTTCCCGCGGCCACGTCCACTGCGTCAAGTACGGCGGATCCATGCCAGTCTCAAAGGCCTCCTCGCGCGCCCTGATCTGCGCATCCAAGAAAGCCTGTCGCGCAGCCGCGCCGCGATTTTGCAGATGCTTCATGCGGTCGATGGCGTCGATGGCGAGGCTGAACCGGTCAGTCTTGTTGCGGATGGTCAGCTCCAGCGGCGTGTCGATGTTGCCCTTCTCGCGGTAGCCGCGCACGTGGATGTTCTCATTTCCGGGCCGCTTGTACGTGAGCCGGTGCACCATCCACGGGTAGCTGTGGAAGTTGAAGATGATGGGCGTGTCGGCCGTGAAGAGGCTCACCCACTCCTTGTCGGACATGCCGTGGGGGTGCTCGCTCGGGTGGATGAGCTTGAACAAGTCGACGCAGTTGACGTAGCGGACCTTGAGGTCGGGGAAGTGCTGGAGAAGGAGGTCGATGGCGGCAAGGGACTCCTTGGTGCTGATGTCTCCGCAGGAGGCCATGACCACGTCTGGGTTCTTGCCGGCGTCGGTGCTGAATCGTGGCCAGATGCCGATGCCCTTGGTGCAGTGTTCGATGGCGGCGTCCATATCGAGATACTGGAGGTGATCCTGCTTGTCCGAAACGACGACGTTGACATAGTTGACGGAGCGCATACAATGATCCATTACTGTAGCTTGTTAGCCAAAGGCTTACTTTCTCGCATGCTCCCCGAGGATATCTCACCCGACAGCAAGCAGTTCCCATCTGGTGGCAAGTAGATCCGCACCACCTCGGGGCTTTTATTGGCAACGATTTCGAGGAATCCAGGATCTTAGTAGATGGTGAAAGAGCAAGGTTAATGATTCTGCCAAGGAAAAGGGCTATGCTCACATACCTTGATGACTGAATCCATTGTGGTCCTGTCTCCAGACCACGGAGGTCAGCAGGATGTTGAGAGACGCAACCTTGGCACGCCATTCAATCTCGAGACACTTTTCGATCCACTTGCAATGCTTTGCGATTGTCAGCAACAAGTAGTTTCAACTTTTCTCGGGACAGCGCCATACCTGATTGACCATGGAATCAATGACGTGAATGAAAGGCTCGTAGCTGTTGAGGAGACCATGGCGGCCGGTCAGAACATAGCCCTCAAGCCAGCCTTCCACCGTGTGCTCGGACAACATCTCCATGACCCTTCCGGCCATGGCCAGGTTGCCCCCGTTCTTGTCTTCCTCGAAGTACTCCCCCATCCACACTTTCTTGCCGGCTTCGTACACGGCGCCCAGCTTGTTCGACTCCGTCTCGTCGGGGCCAAATAGTCTAAAGTTGTGTGGATTCAGGGCTATGATGTCCCGCATGAACCTGGCCATGTTCTTCATGCTGCTGCTCAAGGTGGTGGCGGACCGGTCGAACTTGATCGCGTAGTCTCTAAAGTTGGGCATTCTCAGAGGCTTCCTGACCAAGCCGCCGTTGGCGACCGGGTTGGCACTCATCCGGCGATTTCCATCAGGGCAGAGCGCGCGCAGCGACGGAATAGGCTTGCCGCTCTTGTCGAAGAGCCGGTCTGGCTCATACGCGCGCATCCATTCTTCCAGGAGCTCCAGATGGGCTGAATTCGTAGCCGGATCGGTGATGGGAACCTGGTGAGCCCTCCAGAAGCCCTCCAGATAATTGTCGTCAACCTTGCGGGGGGCAGTCCATCCTTTGGGGGTGCGCAAGACGATCATGGGCCACCTCGGACGGAATGCCTCGCCGCTGTCGCGAGCTTTCTTCTGGTAGCCACGGATCTGATTGACGCAGTGTTCGAGCGTTGCCGCCATGGCCTGGTGCATGCTATCCAGGTCGTCGCCCTCGACGAAATACGGCTCCCAGCCGTAGCCGATGAACAGACTCCTGAGCTCATGGTGGGAGATTCGAGCAAGAATGGTTGGGTTGTTGATCTTGTACCCGTTCAAGTTCAAGACGGGTAGAACCGCACCGTCGACGATAGGATTCAAGAATTTCGTGCTTGATTGCCGTTAGTATCACAACTCTTCTAGCTTTCAGGGGTTGGATACAACGAACCTGTGCCATGCAGTGGCGAGCGGCCCAGTTTCCGCCTCGCCATCGCCAACCACGGTCAGGGCAATGAGGTCGGGGTTATCGAAGACGGAGCCAAAGGCGTGCGAAACAGAGTAGCCGAGCTCGCCTCCCTCATGGATAGAGCCAGGCGTCTCTGGCGTGGCGTGCGATCCTATGCCCCCCGGAAAGGAAAAGTACTTGAAGAACTTTTGCAGCCCTTCAATATCCTGAGACTTTTCGGGGTAGACTTCCGAGTAGACGCCCTCGAGATACGACTGTGACAGCACCGCGGGCGCTCCGTGGCCGGGCCCAGAGATAAAGTAGGCGTCGAGGTCGTACTTTTTGATGAGCCGGTTGAAGTGCATGTAAGTGAATATTTGGGCCGGGGCAGAGCCAAAGTGGCCGAGGAGGCGCAGCTTGAGATGCTCCTTTTTGAGCGGCTCGCGCAGAAGCGGGTTCTCTCGCAGGTAGATCATGCCCAGCGACAGGTAGCAGCTCGCCTTGAAGAAGTCATCGTATTGCTTGATCTCGTCCTCGGACAGAGGGCTGCCCTTGACGGTCGAGCGGGCGGGGCCGAACGGCTCGAGGGACTGATGCTCCGCCATTGTCGACAGCGAAGCGATGTGATTTTGATAAATGGAGATGAAGCAGAATCCGCAGAAGTTGCGGCGTCAATGGGGTTGAATAGACGGCAGTTTGCTGCAATGCTGTGACCGTGTAATCGGGGTCGCGGTGCCGCGTGGGAACGGTCCAGGATATGCAAGATGCATGCACTGCATCAGTCTGGAGACATACATGGTCGTGCCGACCCTGCGTAGATATACCGTTGCAACGGCGATGGCGTCAAGGGGCGCCAGAAATCATGATGAGCTCACCGGTCAAAGGTTGGGTGATATTGTGGGAGCATGTTCCAGCCTCAATACGTCACGGCGTCGACATGCAGCGGGGATGCGAGCTTGAGAGGCTACGGAAGACTCGGATAGGCAAGCAATAGCCCAGCTTGGCTCTGGATAGTCGAACCATGGTCTTAGCCATCCAACCGCAGCAACAACATCACAGCCGCCTCGATTCGGCTGGCTTCCTTGATCAAGAATCTGCCGGCCGATGCCCTCAGGTCCTCCTGCTTAGATACGGAGCTACTCGGCACTCGCCCTGCCACTGCGCAGAATCCAAGGTCCAGCACTAGCAATTAATGCTGGACGGCGCCAGACGCCACGAACATCTGATTCATGCCGACGGCGGCTCCCTGGTGGCAACGGCTCCCACACCAGGGAAAGGATGTTGTGCACGCCTCGTAATTGCGCGGACCGATTGGCCTGGGACCCGTCAGGTCTGGGTTTCTGTGCATGACGGATTGAGTCCGTTGTCAGGCATGAGCCATTATGCAGTCAGCGAGTGGTTCCTGAACAGGCACCAACGTCCAACCATCTTCACAGAGAGAAGTGGCATGATATCGAAGGTCGGTCGGATCATGCCTCGCAAGGGCCAACGCCAATGGCAGCGGTGCTGCGCAACACCACCTCGTGCCAACCCACCCCGCAGATGACGATGTCCTCGCCGCGAGCAACTCGACTCTTCCCGACTGACCTCTGCTCGCAACGAACCTTCTCGACATATCCACAGAGTCGATACAAACGCAAAATCGACCACCGTCTATTGAAAATAGCAAACCGGGCCAATCCAACGATGCGCCACAGGCCCGAGACGCCACAGCCGCCAGACCTGCCGATCCCCCCCGAGCCGGAGACGGGTGAGGGGGATGGCACGGCCGATTACTAGGTAGCTACGAGGCTCGTGCGAAAGAAAGGGTACGCTGCCGATTCAGCCGAGGGCCTATTTAGCCTGTGTACGATGTGCTGATGACATCCAAGTTGACGATGAGAAACACGGCACACATGCTACAAGACTTATGTTTGCTTTTTCTTGGTGTGAGCACCAGGAACGGTCGTCGACGAACGCGCTGAGCTCGGAAGTCGGGCACATACCTGTTGACTCGATCTGGGGGAATCGCTGAAGTCTAAGCGTCTCAGTTATATAGTAAAGCAACTGACCTCGGTCAACCAACCCTTGGACAGCCTTGATCTCGAGTGTCGTAGATGCTCAGGGCCTCGAGTTGGAAGCTGACCCAACTGCCTATAGCGCCATGCCCCGCCTGGCTCCGCTGGGCACCCCAATGAATCGCCACACACAAGAGAGTCATTATGTCGCTGAGTGAGCGCAACTCCCTCACGGCATCGCATTTGTCTGTTGTTCAAAGAACTCGAGCATCAGTGACGTGGTACAATTCGACAATTGTGCGGCAGAGTCATCAGACTCATCACCAGGACAACGACCATGGACAACCCTGCGTCCTCTCTATCACCCGAGGCCATCGCCCTGGCCGCGAGGATGTACGACTCCGCGAGGAGAGGCGAACTGCCCATATTCCAGCAAGCCCTGCCGGCTGGCCTGCCACCAAACATGACCAACGAGAAGGGCGACACTCTGGTATGCCCTCTACCGTGTCACGTCAATCTAACAATGAGCTCACGTCTCCACCAGCTGATGCTAGCAGCGTACTACGGCCATGCCGACCTGGTGAAACTCCTGATACAGCACGGTGCAGACCCTAACCGGCTCAACGATAAAGGACAGAGCCCGCTTGCTGGCGCCGTGTTCAAAAAGGAGGACGCCGTGGTTGAGGTACGTCGGCAGCGCGTCGACCCACCGACGACAGAAATCTCACAAGGCAAATCCAGGCTTTGCTCGCGGGCGGTGCGGACCCAGACTATGGAAACCCAAGTGCCCTACGCTGTGTCGAGATGTTCAAGCAAGGCGAGAAGTGGAAGGCCAAATTCGAGGCTGCCGCAGGTCGGGGCAAGGCACAACCGCCCTCGTAAGCCTCTGCAGCGTAGGGACATCGTTTCTCCTCGGAGTGTTGTAATTACTGCAAATAGAGGCGAGTGGAGTGTCCCCGGGACGGAAGAGTTGCGAGCATCTCACGTCCCCCTTCCTCGATGATGCGCTTTGCCTTCTGAAGGAGCAATTTGTCTAAAATGAGCCTCTACTCAAGTCCACTCGGCCGCATTGGGGGGCTAGTCCGAACGAATAATCGCACAGCGAGCGAGATGCCCAGGGAAAGTTCCGGCAGGTCAAGCCATATCTTCAGCGAACCTAGCATCGTGGCATGAGACCTTCAAAGCACCAGCCTTTCTCGTGGCAGTTCAACACATATGGACAAATGGGCAAAGGGTCCGGAAACGCTTGTAGCGCATTGGGCATTACCACGTACAGCAAAGGAGGTGTCAATCTCCGGCAACGATGCTGCTTTCACTGCCTATAGAGATGTTCATCGTGGCTACGCCTTCCCCAGAGCACCAAGCCATGTTCCGACGGGACAAAAGCTGACTCCTCTGAAGCGTAGTTTCGTCGACGACACCCTTGGTGTCAATGATACCGCCCGCCGGGAAATTGTGTCCATTTACGTATACTTTCACAAGAAGGAAACCCTTGGAAGAAGCAGTCACTAAGCCTTAATAATGCGCGCCCTGTAAGCGTTTGTGGGCTGCGTGACGAACGCATGTCGGAACATGGAAAGGGATCTGTGATTATGTCAAACACAAAACCAGAGAGTCATGTCTTCTAGTGGATGGGAGGTAAAATCTGCAAAAATTTCGCTCACGAAGAGTGGCATGGTGAATCGGGAGAAAAGAGCGAGTGCATTGAGGCCCACGGCAGTTGGCTTGCTCTGCCTATTGTCGTTGCATGAATGCGGGCAGTATGCGTGCTGTAGACACAATTTCTGAACATGAAACCCATTCACCGTTGTGCACAATGGCTGGTTTTCTGCCTGAGTGTTTGCCTTGTAAGTGTGTGGTGGCTGGGTGGCAGTGAAAGACTGAGCATCTCTTTGACCCCCGACCTGACCACAACGCAAGCTTTTCAAGAGTCTTTACGCAACCACCAAGTCCAACCCATTCATCTTGAAGGCTCGCCGCGTCTTTCTTCCATCCGCTGTCTGCCGACTTCGCCTCTATTCTACATCGGCCACATCCCCCTTGAGCAGCAAGATGCCCATGTTCAAGGCTCTTGATGCGGCGGCCAACATCCGCGACCTGCAGGCTCGCCGGGGACTACCTTCTATCGCGGAGCGGCGTCGAACCAAGAGGGTTCGACGCCTTGCTGCAAAGGCCCTTCCAGCCCCCCTGACGGGCGTTGCAAGCCTCGGTATGTCTATTGCAGTGGACTCGTGGCAAATGTTAGCATCGATCATCCACAGCTAACATCAAGTCAGACGGAAAGGGCACCAAGAGGCGCAGAAAGGCCGATGATGCAGCCCGTCCGTGCATCATTGAAAACCTCATGCCGGACCTTCAATGCCTCTTCGATGCGCAGAGACCTCTCGGCGTGGAACTTGATGAACTCAAGTTCCAGCGGTACGACGTCTTTGACGACAACCTGCCCCTTCTCCGGCTCTTGGACGAGCAGTTCCCAGAACGCTCCAGCTACGCTGGACGCTTGCTCGACATCAGCCGCAACGTCAGCGGCCTGATGCAAAGCCTCCAAGAGCACTGCAGAGCCGAGCAGGACCCGGTCCTGACGGCAGCGCGCGTCGCCACTGTCGTCAACATGGTCGTCGAGGAGTCGACGATTGCAATCCAGAACTACCGGCACGAGAAGGCCGATTCTCGCGCGTACGAGAGCGAGGAGCAGGAGTACAAGCTCCAGCAGCTGCAGGAACAGCTGCGGCTGTTTGTCAACGGCCTGGTCCAGAAGAAACTCGCGGCTCTGTCTCGCAGGATGGGGCAGGTGCGCAAGCTGGAGTTGGCGTTTTCCAACTCGCTCGACTCGCCGCTGGGCATCATGATCTGACGGCTGGTTTTGGGCCTGGTTCTCTTTTGATGGCGGCTCGGGGTGGTTTGTCGTTGCGGGAGACGGAGTGGAACGAGAGGAGCGGGGGGCAAGGGGAGAGGCGTTGAGGCTACGAGGACTACGAGACTATGATTACGGATACCCCGGCGGCGACAGGTTTGATGAATGGATCGATGAATTGATGCGCGAACGTTGAGCGTGAAGCTGCGAGTTCCATGGATGTCGTGAGAATGGCGTCGATGGAGGAGGGGCAGCCAGTGAGTGTACAGTGTACTTCGTAGCTTGGAGGGGTACCGCAGAGGTCAAGCTGGTCCGTGCACGCGCAGGAAAGGCTGCAACATTTTTTGGAGCTCGACGACAGCCAGTCCATCCCATCCCATCCCATCCATGCCACTCGCGAGAGCAGACAACGTCGCATCCTGACCTCGCACAACCAGCCTCTCCCCCTCTGTATCAGTCGAGCTCCTGGGCGACGACGGGCCACTCCAGCAAACCACCGCCAACATGTCTTTCGGAGGGCAGACGCCCACCATCATCGTCCTCAAAGAAGGTGAGCTCCCCCACCGCTCCCCTCTGCTGGCGCCCCTGTAGCTGGACCTGGCTGACCACGATCCGCTCTCCCCGTCCAGGAACCGACACCTCCCAGGGCAAGGGCCAGATCGTCTCGAATATCAATGCCTGTCTGGCGGTCCAGGCTACGATAAAGCCCACTCTGGGTCCCTATGGCGGGGACCTGTTGATGGTGGACGAGAATGGCAAGCAGACGATTACCAACGATGGCGCGACGGTCATGAAGGTTCGCGCGACACCCGCACCCGCACATGGCATGAAAGGAGGATCTGGTTCGCTGACTGCAGCAGCTCCTCGACATTGTCCACCCCGCCGCCCGGATCCTCGTCGACATTGCCCGATCCCAAGACGCCGAAGTCGGGGACGGCACCACGACCGTCGTCGTCCTCGCCGGCGAGATTCTCAAGGAGATCAAGGACCACGTCGAGCAGGGTGTCAGCTCTCAGATCATCATCAAGGGCCTGAGGAGAGCGTCGCACCTGGCCGTCAACAAGATCAAGGAGATTGCCATCAGCACCGACGAGGGCAACCGACGCGAGACGCTGTCCAAGCTGGCCGCCACCGCCATGACGAGCAAGCTGATTAAGCGAAACACCGACTTCTTCACAAAGAGTATGATATGACGCTAGCCCCCGGACGCGTTGAAGAATGGGACACTGACATGAGGCAACAGTGGTGGTCGACGCCGTCTTGTCACTCGACCAGGACGACTTGAACGAGAAGCTAATCGGAATCAAGAAGATCCCAGGCGGATCCCTCACCGAGTCGCGCTTCGTCAACGGTGTCGCCTTCAAGAAGACCTTCTCCTACGCCGGCTTCGAGCAACAACCCAAGGCCTTCAAGAAGCCCAAGATTGTGTGCTTGAATGTCGAGCTGGAGCTCAAGGCCGAAAAGGACAACGCCGAGGTCCGTGTGGAGCAGGTGTCCGAGTACCAGGCCATCGTGGATGCGGAGTGGCAGATCATCTACAAGAAGCTCGAGGCCATCTCCAAGACTGGCGCCAAGGTGGTTCTGAGCAAGCTGCCCATCGGCGACTTGGCCACGCAGTTCTTTGCCGACCGAGACATCTTCTGTGCCGGCCGCGTCGCCTCTGAGGATATGGAGCGTGTGGTCCAGGCTACTGGCGCGACGATTCAGTCGACGTGCTCAGACATTCTTCACGAGCACCTGGGAACCTGCGGGACCTTTGACGAGCGCCAGATTGGTGGTGAGCGCTTCAACTTCTTCGAGGAGTGCCCCGAGGCCAAGACCTGCACCCTGGTGCTGCGCGGCGGCGCCGAGCAGTTCATTGCCGAGGTTGAGCGGTCGCTGCACGACGCCATCATGATTGTCAAGCGAGCCATCAAGAACCACCTGATTGTCGGTGGCGGTGGTGCCCCCGAGATGGAGGTCTCTGCCTACCTGCACCGCTTCGCCGACAAGAACATCCCCCACAAGCAACAAGCCATCATCAAGTCGTTCGCCAAGGCGCTGGAGATCATCCCCCGACAGCTGTGCGACAACGCCGGCTTCGACGCCACCGACATCCTCAACAAGCTGCGCGTGGAGCACCGCAAGGGCAACACCTGGGCCGGCGTGGACTTTAACAACGAGGGCGTGGCCGACATGATGGAGCGCTTCGTATGGGAGCCTGCACTGGTCAAGGTCAACGCCATCCAGGCCGCCACCGAGGCCAGCTGCCTCATCCTCAGCGTCGACGAGACCATCAGAAACGAGGAGAGTGCAAAGCCCCAGGCGCCGGGACAGCTGCCTCCGGGGGCAGCCCAGCGGGCGGTGAGGGGAAGAGGACGGGGAATGCCTCGCCGGTAAGAGGGGAGACGGGAGGAAAGGAGTGAAAGGCTAATAGGAAAAGAGTGAGGTGTTGAGGATCTGTATGATGACCTAGAAAACGACCTCTAGACTTGAATGACTTCGTATCGACGCCACGGACACCACTGAACGATGCATTAGTGCTGCCAAAGTGCTGATCAGATGTCCTGTGGAGGACAAGAGTACGCCTGAAACCATGATGCAAAATCACAACTGCCGCTCGTCCTCTTTCCTGCCCCTATCCTACCCTCCCGGCCCCTCAAACCCAACATCATACAGCCCCCTCTCCGCCCTCCCCGTCCGCCGCCCCCCTTGCACATCATCAACCCCCTCCAGCCCCTCCATGCCCGCGTCATCCTCATCATCGTCCTGCTCAATCAGCATCTCCAGGTCACGGTCCACGGCGGCGGCATCGCTCTCGCCCTCCTGGCCGGGGACGACGTCCTCGGTGGCGTTGAGGAGCGCCTGGAAGTCGGCGTGCTGGTGGTAGTGGTCGAAGGGGCTGTCGTCGGACGGCGGGCCGGCGGGGTGGTGGTGGGGGTGGTGGTGGTGGTGGTGGTGGTGGTTGA
>PKSG01000542.1:6967-25235 GCA_002916505.1 Tolypocladium paradoxum
ACTCGCCCCGTCCCTCCACTTCTGGCCTGTCGTTTTTGTCTCCCCATCACAGTCTCTTGTTGCACAATCCTTCGTCCTCGGACCCTTCATTCCTTGTTGGAGCACTCCAGCTTCCTCCACTCCTTGAAACCAAAGAGTCTTCACAGCCGCACGGCTCCGTCTGAACACTGTACACACAGTCTCTTGTCGATATCTCTGAGCTCAGTCCTCGAGAATCCTCCTCACAACATCGTCCTTTGATCCAGTCCTTATCAAAGCACCACTACAAAACACCATCAAGATGCATTTCGCTGCCTCTGCCATGGCCCTCGTCGCCTCCGCGGTCGCCGTCAACGCCGCCACCGTCACTTTCTGGACCCTCGACAACGTCCAGCGCACCATCTACTTCACTGGCAACCCTGGAGCTTCCCAGATCCAACCCGTCGTCGTGAACAACCAGAAGAACTCGACTGTCCAGCTCCCTGACCAGTGGGTCGGCAACTTCTACGCTGTCCAGGCCGGCCAGCCGAACAAGCCCGGCATGCTGGGCGAGGTCAACTTCTCTGGCTGGAACGGTCTGACCTACTTCGACGTCTCTGCCATCGTCGACCCCAAAGACCACGACAACGTCAAGCAGATGTGGCCCAAGAAGTCGCAGAGCCCCATGTCCGGCTGCGTGGTCTTCCCTTGCAACAACGCGTACTGGCTGCCTGACGACGTCCAGACCAAGGTGACCAAGGAGACCGACCTCATCACCACCCTGGGCTCTGGCTCCACCGGCTTATTCTTTGCTGAGCTGAACTAAGCGCGCCTGCGCCTGCTCAGAGTGTCGGCGCTTGAAGTGACCTCTCTCCTTTTCACGCGCTGAGCGCCCACCAAAATCGTCATGATGAAACGACACGGAAGGTAGACACCAAAGATACCCCTCGAGAGTCTCTAGCAGACGCGAGGTTTTTGGGATGTGTGGAAACACAACGGATCTAGACATGTGCGGGCAGCACAGGCGCAAACCCGGGACATTGGGATTTTTCGGGGCTGGTGCGAACCAACCCCTCCCCTCATCTTATGTAGCAACCACAGGCTTGGTCCCCCCTTGGACGCACATCAACAAGATTGGGCGCAAGGGGGGTTTTCGAGGCTGGCACTCGCTTTCTGCCCCCTTGGGTCTTCTTACACTCATTCGAACCACTTCATTACCCCCGTTTTCATGTACATAGTATACATAGCCACCCACCCTCGTTGGGCTTATATATCGGGAACATTTGGACACGGAATAGAGCTCTGCCCTTGGAGCAAAATCACACCATCGGCTCCATGTCCGAATTGTCTGGCAGACGAGTGACGGGTCGCCACGTGAGCAGTGAGGGACACGGGAATGTGTCTCGGGTGCGTTGTCGCACCGGGCCTCAAGGTATTGGTGTTGGCGCCCAGGCCACATGGTGAGACAAGACGTCGATGAACGCTGCGCTCGTGTCACCGCCAACGAGCACATGTCTCCGAGTCAATCCAGTCGCCCGCGCAGCCATCGCGGTGACGTGTACGCCGCACGTACAAATAGTTGCTGACCACTTTATTTCCGGCATGCATCCCCTGTCGGACCACGTCTGGCGCGCGCCGACGACGATCGATGCCAAGCACAGATGGCGTGGAGCCACCTTGCCGGGAGCTGGTCGGGCGATTAATTTCCAGGGCCCGCGCCGCCTGTCTCGTGGACCCGTGGTCCCGGGGGAGGGGGCCGTCGTGGAATGTAACCATGTTTATCTCGACGACGGGGCTGCATGTAGACGGCGCGCTGGGACCTCGTCGGCCCGTGCCCCCTCCCGTGAGGGCCGGATTTTGGTATGTGGCATGTGAGTTGCGGCGCGGTTGGACGGCAGATGAGTGGTGCCCCGGGCTGTGCCTGCGCGGCCGCCGGCACCGACTGCAGTGCGACGACATCTGCTTCAATTTTGTTGCGGCGGTTCAAGATGGAACGACGAGAGGCGTGGGCTCCGGGGCTCGCCGTCGGATGATAAGCACGGCGATGATGACGGGCAACCCCGTAGAGTGCGACGCGGGCATTGACCTCCTGCTCAGTCCACGTCAAGGACACCGGTGGCGAGTGAATAGTCTTTCACACGGCGAGATTGGGCCTGCGAGATTGACCTGATTGCTTGAGCGCAGAGTGGCGCGCTGTGTAATAGTCCAATGCCAGAGGTCGGCTTCACGGGCATCGGTTGGCCGTGCTGATTCTATACTCGAAACGTCACACTGCATCACCGCGCCCGATACTACATGTTGTATCAAAGCAGCCGTAAAAGTCCATTCGTCGCCATCCAGACGCTCGCCCTGGCCCCAAATATCCAAACACTGGCTCACGACTTGTCCTCGTCCTTGGCCGGCTCCTCAACCGCAGGTGCCTTGTCCTCTCTTGCCTCGTCCTTGGCCTTGTCCTTGGCCTCATCCTTTGTTTCGGTGGCTTCCTTGGGCTCCTCGGCTGGAGCTTCGGGCTTCACTTCCTTGGCCCTCACAATGCCTGCGAGAAAATCGCCTGCATCCCCAAAGCCGTCAAGCTTCCCAAGCTTGGCAGAGAAAACTTCCACGTCGCGGAGCATGCTAAAGAGGACATATGTCAGTAATCTCGTCACGATACCAATCGACGGGAGTAGGAATACACACCTCTGCTGACCAGATTCTGTTTTAGGGTCCGCCTCTTTAAGGGCGGCCCCGAGCTGGTCTTTGTAGTTGGAAAACACGGGCTGCATGATCGCCTGTATGCATCTCTCGGGCAGGTGCTTTGTGAGTACCCTGTGGAGAGTAGTCGTCTCCTTTGCGAGAGTCTCCACGTAAGGGTGTGGGCCGTCCGTCGCCTTGGAGTCCCAGTCAAGTGCCTTTATGCTCTTTGCGTGAATTGCCGCCCGTCCACTCATTATGTCGACGAGCTTCTGATGGATGCTGTCCTGGTGCTCCTGCAACAGTCGCCGGACTTTATCAAATTCGCCCATGAGGTTGGACACCCCGGCACCGGAGCCCGCGTGCCGGCGAACAAACTCTCGAGTGTGGGGGACCAGTGTCGCAGTGAATGACAGGGCTTGCGAGGCGAGTGCCAGGTGTTTCGTCGTAATGTTCCTTAGCCCAGCCGATCGAGTCGCACCGGCTCCTAGAATCAATTGCGTGCAGCGTGAATTGAACAGCTGGAGATATGCGACCAGCGAAGATGCCACATCCGTCGTCATCGACGGGATACCAGCGATGAGGTGCAAGAAGTTGCCCATGCCTTCGAGGCACAGAATCGCCGAGTTCGGGAGCATAAATTTCTCTGATTCAATGACGGCCGCTCGGGTCCTGTCCTTTCCGGTGCCATTAGGTTCGGCCGTCGCAGAGTCTTGCTTGTTCTTCTCCATCTCATGGTATGGCACCCAGATCTTGCTGCTGTCCGTCCAGGCGGCGGCATCCTGAGTACTGGACCCAAGGATTCGATTCAGCAACTCGGTGCTTTTCTCAGCAAAGTCCTTTGCATTCCATTGATCGGATTCCATGCCCTGTGCAAGCCTCTGCATCTCTGCATCTCGGTTCCGCTGGACAAACTCTTTGATGTGGCCATTAACCACGCTCTTCAGCGATGTGCCACTTCTGCCCGAAATGGCCTCGCATTCATTGGCGAAATACAGATTCAGGGTGAAGTAGCGCAGGAACAGGTCAAGCGGAAGGTGGGTGGCCTGCTCTGACCGGACCTTGAGGACTTTGACGATCTTGTCGTTTGCAATGTCAATGGCCTGGGCGAGGAGGTTTGTCTCGTCGAGCGTTTTGTGCAACTCTTCCTGCAGCTCAAATTCGCCGCCCAGGAGATTGCCTGCATGACGATCTGGTCGGGGACTGGTTACCGGCGACCTGACGGGAGGAGACTTCAACCCATCACCATCCTGTGACTGCGAGAGCGAGCTGGCAATGTCCAGCAATACCTTGACCTGGGTCGTCAACCGCCTCAGCGTTTCGGTCACACCAATATATATCTTGATGAGCAATTCCTCCGCGTCCTCGGCATCTAGAGAGCGCAAATTCCTTGCAAGGGATGCGGATTTCTCTTGGTTCGATCTGTGTCTGCCTCCGCTCGTCGTTGAGACGGACATCATGGACTCGTTATCGTCATCGTTGGAGCTTGGAAGCGGGCGCCGAATCAAGTTTCGGATCTCCCGTAGGACAGCCTCCCGATATGCCATTGCAGCCGTTGCAACATGCTTTGCACGATGAAGTCCAACCATGTTTGGTAGAAGCTGTGCTTTGAGATCTCCGGTCGCACCTAGATATGTAGGGAATGTGGATGGCGACCGGGCGTGGCCGCCTCTTGACCTCGTCGCAGCATTGCTCCATCGAAGGAGAACATCCGAGTTGGAAACCGATTCGACATGACGCCGCAAGTCAGTGATGAGGATGCTCGCGAACTGCGATTCGTATGCCTTTCCGATACGAAATCGTAGCGTGGTGAGGTCGGCATTGACTCCTTGAAGAGCTGAAGCAGACCTCATGTCACGCAGATGTACCCTTGAATCCTCTTCATCTGGTTGTTCGTGCTCGCCAGCGATCAGCATTTCCAGCGAATCCATGCTCGCCAGAGCCTTGTCAACCTCTCCCGCGTCAACTAGCGACTCGCAGTTAGCAACGCCACCCACGATCTGCCGCAACTGCCACACGGCATCGTTGAGTTGTCGCAAATTTTCTTGGCGTCGCCGCGTTTGAACAATCTGCAGGCCATTTGCCACAACCTCCTCGTCCAGGGCCTCGAGTTCCTTCCTCAAAGCACGTATTCTTTCTACTGATTCGGCGGCCTCTGAGTGCAGTTCTTTTAAAGATCCAAGCGCCGTAAAGAAAGTAGTGGAGGCAGTTGAGATGGAGTTGATGAGGTGGACTTCGATGGTGTCCATGTACCAGGAGAGCTTTTCTTGAAGAATGGCGTTGGTCGCAAGGGCTTTCCTTGGTGCTGTGGCATTTCCATTTCCATTTCCCTCGCCCTTGTCCGTTTGCCCTGCGTTTGGCGGCCGAATAACCTCGGATCGCTCGCTTACGACGTCGAATGTTCGAGGATTCTCCAGATGAAAGTCCTCCTCAAAGTAGACGTTCGGGATGGTCGACAATGGCGGCGGGCCCTGCGCAGCTTTTCGAGCGAAGCCAGAGCTTGATCTTCGCACAGGGCTGGGTGCTTCGATTGAGCTCAAGGATGTCAAGGATGCCGCAGAGCCTCTTCGGTTGGTCTGGAGCTTTAACGTCGGTCGTAAATACCCGTCGGCCCCTGAATCGGTATGTTCATCTTGTCTAGCTCCGCGACGCGCGTTAGATGCTTCCTCTTCGCTCTCTTTGACCCGTCTCAATTGCTCGTATAGAGCCCCGACCTGAGTGAGGTAAGGGGTAAACTCCTCAACGTCGACAAGAGGGATATTCGTGAGGGCGACCGGTGGAATATCTCTCGCCGTTGGAGGCTTATGAGAACTCGATGCGGGGGCAGTCGTATGAGGTTGGAAGCCGGTTCGTACTATGGGTGGCTGTAGCAATGTCGAAATGGCTATTCAAACTCGTCAGCCTAGATCCGAGCAGAGGCAAGAGGACCACCGACCATTCTGTCCAGACTCATGCACCGAAGTCGCCCAACTGCTGGATGAGGTATCCAGCGCGCCGCCTACCGAGTGGGTTGAGTTTGCCGTAGAGTCTCGCCTTGACGCTGGCCGCGCATAGCCTTGGTTCGGCCGGCTGCTGTGTCGCCTTCAGCAATGAGCAGGCCAGTTGGTGCTTCGCCGTGACAAACCTGTGCAAGGGAACCTCATGTCGGCCGCCCGGGGATAGGGCAGAGAGACTATCAGCGGACTTTCCAGCTTCGGGTAAGGAAAACATGCTGGGCGCAATGCGACGGGCACCCCAGATGGGAGGCCCGGAGCTCTGCTTCGCAGCGGATCGAAGAGCCGATAACTGGCTTGGCGGCTTTGGTGTTGGAACTACCGGGGTATCATCGCTGGCAAAGGAGAAATTCGAGAAATGACGCGCAGTGGGTAGGGCTTCATAAAACAATCAAGACGGCCATGGACAGCCCAGCATCATGCCAGACAAACGGCATCGTCGTAAGCTTGTTGACGTCGATATGAGCTGCGGCTCCTGTAGCCACGAAGCATCAGCTCGAGCCGACAATTCTCCGCCGAGGCCACGTGATGATAAGCCGTGATGCCAGTTCAGCGCTAGCCCCACTGCAGTTAAGGGGCCGCAAGCACTTTAGGTAGGTACCTACGGACTACTCCGTACGAGGTACCTTCGTCGTCGCGTGTCGCGTCAACCCTCCAGAACGCGCCTCGCGCGTAAATTGCCGACTGCCTCGCCCTCCACTGGAGCCCTTCTCCAGAACCCCTCCATTCGACTCACATCTCACCATCAAGCTTCATGTACTCTGCGAGCGTCGCCATCCGCCAATATACGGAGTCGTGATGGATCGCCAGTCTGTGTACTCGACGCACGTCTTTGAGCCGAGCCTCGGCGACAATGGCGACACCCGGCTGCAGTTGCAGACACAGCTGGAGACCTTCATCCTCGACTTCAGACTGGACAACAACTTTGTCTACCGGTATGCGCCAGCTCGTTGCGGTCGATGTGGACTATTTAATGCTAACGTGGCTTGCAGAGACCAGCTGAGAGAGAATGTGCTGTTGAAAAAGTACTACTGCGACGTCAAGATCAACGACCTGATCAACTTTGACGAGGAGCTCGCGCACAAGCTCGCATCCGAGCCCGCGGAAATCATCCCCCTCGTAAGTGACATGGTAAATAAACCAATGGGACCGAGACCTAATGCGCTTTTCATCCAGTTCGAGGCAGCCCTGAAAAAATGCACACGCCGTATCGTCTTCCCACACAACACCAAGGTCGACATTCCAGATCACCAGCTGCTCCTTCACTCCGACGCCGACGATGTATCGATCCGCAACCTCGACTCCATGACCATTGCGAGGCTGGTTCGAGTTCCCGGAATTGTCATCGGCGCCTCGGTTATGTCCTCGAAAGCAACCGAGCTCCACATCCAATGTAGGAACTGCCAACACCAGCAGACCATCCCGGTCTTGGGAGGCTTCACTGGCGTCGCCTTGCCAAGGGTGTGCGATCGCAAACGAGTGCCCAACGACCCTACGCCCAAGTGTCCGTTGGATCCCTACTTTGTCATGCACGAAAAGTCCAAGTTTGTCGATCAGCAAATCATCAAACTTCAGGAGGCACCTGACCAGGTTCCGGTTGGAGAACTGCCGCGCCACGTTCTCATATCCGCCGACAGACACTTGACAAACCGTGTAGTTCCTGGGTCAAGATGCACCGTCATGGGAATATTCTCAATTTACCAGAACAAGGCATCCAAGAACTCGTCGACTGGAGGAGCCGTTGCCATTCGAACACCATATCTGAGAGCCGTCGGCATCCGGACGGATATGGATAAGACCGCAAAGGGAAGCGCCGCGTACACTGAAGAGGAAGAGCAAGAGTTCCTTGAATTGAGCCGGAGACCAGACCTCTACAACGTCATGACCGACTGCATCGCCCCTTCCATATACGGAAACCGGGATATCAAAAAGGCAATCCTGTGCCTACTGTTGGGCGGCTCCAAGAAGATTCTCCCTGACGGTATGAGGCTGAGAGGCGACATCAACGTGCTCCTCCTCGGTGACCCAGGTACTGCAAAGTCTCAGCTGTTGAAGTTTGTGGAACGAGCTGCACCAATCTCCATCTACACATCCGGCAAGGGCTCGTCTGCAGCGGGTCTGACAGCTTCCGTCCAAAGAGACCACTCTACCCGGGAATTCTACCTGGAAGGTGGTGCTATGGTGCTCGCTGATGGTGGGGTCGTGTGTATCGACGAGTTCGACAAGATGAGAGATGAGGACCGTGTGGCCATCCATGAAGCTATGGAGCAGCAGACTATTTCCATCGCAAAGGCCGGCATCACAACCATCCTCAACGCTAGAACGTCTGTTTTGGCCGCGGCCAATCCCATCTTCGGCCGATATGACGATATGAAGACTCCAGGAGAGAACATTGACTTCCAGACCACCATCTTGTCTCGTTTCGACATGATTTTCATCGTCAAGGATGAACACACCCGAGAAAAGGATGAAAGGATAGCCAGGCACGTCATGGGCATCCACATGGACGGTCGTGGCACTGAGGAGGTTGCCGAGTCCGAGATTCCAGTTGACAAGATGCGGAGATACTTGACCTACTGCAGAACGTGCGTTAAGCCCTCAACAATGCCCCCTACAATTGTTTGGGCCAGTGCTAATAATCTGTGTATAGTCGGTGCGCCCCCAGACTCAGCTCGGCCGCTGCCGAGAAGCTTTCGTCTCACTTCGTGGCTATCCGTCGACAAGTCCACGCTGCTGAAATGGAAGCAAACACTCGGTCCTCCATCCCCATCACAGTCCGCCAGCTGGAAGCCATCGTCCGTATTACCGAGTCTCTGGCAAAGCTCACACTGTCCCCGATTGCCACAGAGGAGCACGTCGACGAAGCCATCCGGCTCTTCTTGTGTTCCACCATGGACGCCGTCAACCAAGGAAGCAACCAGGGTAGCCGCGAGCTGAACGAAGAAGTGAACCGACTGGAGGTGGAGCTGAAGCGACGACTGCCCATCGGGTGGAGCACCAGTCTGGCTACGTTGAGACGGGAGATGGTGGAAGGAAAGGGATATAGTGAGCAAGGTCTGAACAGGGCCTTGATGATCTTGCAACGGCGAGACACGATCATGTTTAGGAATTCAGGGGCACAGGTATACCGGAATGGAGCTTAATGAAGGGTGAGGATAAGATGACGTGTTTTCCAAAGCAATGTGGCTTCTGCGGCAGGACGGTGTCGGCGCTGAGATGCATTTGGTATAGTTCGCTCTACTGTACAATGACGCATGTGATGATCTCAAAGTGCGTCTTTGAAACGCAGCACATAATACCAAGGCTCCATGCCTGGAAATGGTACGAGTAATGATATAAAGTATCAAGTACAAGTACTCGATGCTCAACTCGCTCTACCACTCAGCTCAGCAATCGAGTTGATGTGCCCAACTATTCGTGAAACTTCCACTCGATTCCGTCCGTGCTTGGGGGCCGTTTTCAAGCAGACCCGAGGCCCGGGCTGCGCAATACGCCATCCACAAGGACCTGCAACCCGCTGGACGCGACGTATATTCAGAGAACCGAGACGGCTCCCTTGAAACACTCCCGGATTCTGTACCCAGTCGGGCCAATTTCAAGATATTCCATCAACCCTAGGGCTTCAGTCCTTGCCTTCCTCCGCTTTCCACTCTTCCTCTGTCATGTGGAACCATTGCGACATGCAAGTGAAAACGGCCCAAACCTCCCCGCAGAGGACCAGGTGCAGAAGCTCAGTGCCAAGGAAGTTCACAGCAGACGTCCAAGAAAGTCCGCTGAGCAGATTTGCGCTGTAAATTCCTTGACATGAACGCCCCTGTCGTAGGAGCAGTGTCCGCCCCACCAGTCTCAGAGCGGTTGCTTCATATGGCGCCATCAAGATGCGAGTAACAGCATCGGTAAATATTTGACCCCCAACGAGCGCAGGAAGCTGGGTGAGCAACGTGTCTAAATAGACGGGTGGGTGGCTCCCGCTTGATCTCGAGTCTGGGGCTAAGCTAGGGCGTAATTCAGCAGACCAAAGACCTGGCGGTGCGTCTGTCGACTCCGTTGGTTCGACGTCGAAACTTATGAGGGTCGCACTCACACCTTCGTTTTCGTCGTCGTCGCTTGCATCGTCATCGCCTCGGGTGGAGAACACGCTTGGCCGCCTAATAGATTCCACAGGACCAGGCCGGCTGGTGGTGTGACGATCCGCATCTTGCAGGAGAGGTTCGTTTGTGCCGTGCTGGTTATGGCCTTCTGGGGAGTTCTGTTGATTGCTTCCGCTCCCATCGCCGTCGTTCGACGGTTGGGGGATTGTTGGGGGAGGCGGTGGAGGCGGCGGCGGCGGCGGCGGCGGGAGTGTTGGGGGAGGTGGTGGCGGAAGCTTCTTCCCTTGCGATACGGTACTGGGTAGACGTTTGAAGATCTGGGTCCAGATCTGCGGTGTCCAATCGCGCAACATTCGCTGTGCCATGACCCAAACAAGGAACGGCGTCGTCGAGATGAAGAGGCCCCCCACCCATCGCAACAATGACGGTAAAGTAAAGTCCTCGGGAGCCGGAGGAGGTGGCATCGGTGATTCGTCCGTGAACGGCACGAAGAACTTGGGACTGGGCAGCAACAGTCTGCTAGGGGTTAGCCCCAAGCGTTGCAATGCGACGTGGAGTTCCAAGTGAACTCGGATGTAGGACCAGATTTCGTGGACGCTGCATAAATTTAGGCATGGGTTGCTTCTCACGGAGCAGAAGGTAACGCACCAACGCCTTGCTAGTATCTTGTCCTCGTCACCTTCCCACAGTCGGCCGACGTAGCGTTCAACATGGTTGGTGAGAAAGCTTGTAGGTGCGCCAGCGAGAATGTCTCGTGACACGGAAAAGTCCTTCCTGGCTGCCTGATAAATTTCCCAGAAGGGAATCTGAGAATATCGTTTGTAAATCTAAGGTAGGCAGGCCATGTCAGTGAAACTGTGCCTCATGGTTTCCGGGGTAAGCAGTACCAGTATTCGCTGTCTTAATCCATGGACTCCGAAAATCCCGACAGATTCGACACAGCGTTTTGCTGAAGTCGCCAGCCCAAAGCCAATAGACTCCTCGCATGCCACATGGCGCCGTTGCGACTCAGCTTCTGGCCCTGAAAAGGGGTTCTCGGGTTCGGCGACCCCAATGACAAGCATGACTTCGTTGTGAGATCTCACGATGTCGCGATGCATCCGCCTTGTTTCTGGATTTATCGGGCGCCCGCGGTAATCATACTGCTGTGTTGGCTGCCGCGTATCGTCGTCGCCTTCTCCCTCTACCACATCATCGTATGGTGACCGGCCCTGAGGTCATGTTAGCCGTGTCCCTGTTTTCTAGCGTTAATGAGACTTACCAAGGCCTGAGCCGTTAAAGGGCCCTGCATACCCATGGCGAGTAGTGCGGTGCAAGAAAATTAATGCATGTCTAGTTGCGTTGCTGCAGAAATGAGAATGGATGTTGTCGAGACAGTTAAGTGCTACCCCGGGCTTTAATAACCACTTGGCACTCACTGGTGAGGCGAACACTGGGAGCCGCTGAGCTCCAGGAAAGTGGGGCACAGTGGCGCTGACTCAGCACCCGATCGGCAGCATGGACGTCCGTCCTTATCTTATCGCGACTCGAAAAAAAAACATTCAAGGCTTCCAAGCTCTTTCGTGAGACTGGCAGAAGTTGAAAACGCCAAAGACAATTTCACAATGGCTACGAAACAGCCCTTGAAGACGACGTTCGACGCGGATCGGGTTATACGGCCCATTTTCACTGGCGGCTCTGTCGCGATCGACAATGGCGCCCAAATCCTGGCCACGACGCTCGGTGAGGATGCTGTCCTGACGAACCCCGCCAACGGGAGGCATCTCGCTCAGATTGAGGGCGTAAGTCGTTCCAACGCTGGTCTTGGAAGTATTCTTGCCGCTGACTTTTATTCAGGATGGAGAATCCATCTCGACTCTGACTTGTCGGTGGTTCAATGGATTGATTACTTCAAGAGATCCCCTTGCTGACTAGCTACCAGTGACGCCCTCTGGATCTCATCTCATCATATGCTCGCGGTCATTGTCCATGAGGATATTCGCCTTGAAGCGCTCGTCAGACGACAATTCCATTGAAGCCTCACTTATTCGGACTTTGAAGCCGCATTCGACCCCGGTTGTGGTCCTAGCTGTCGACCGCACGAGCACGCTCCTCGCTACCGGTGGGACTGACGGAGCCATTAAGGTGTGGGATATTGTGGCCGGTTACGTTACCCACACTTTCCGCGGACCGTCCGTTTTGGTTTCAGCACTGCACTTTTTCGAAGTTGCTGCTCGCGCCAAGGAGGGCAACAGTTCACGCAAAGGAAGGAAAGGTGCCCGCGCACAGGACGACTTAGATGATGACGAGGGCGAAGGCGTCAGCACCATCAACTTCCGACTTGCGTCAGGTAGCCAAGATGGCAAGGTGCGAGTTTGGGACTTGCACAAAAGGAGCTGCGTTGCCAACCTCGACTCCCACGTGTCTGATGTACAGAGGCTGGACTACTCGCCTGAGCAGCAAGCAATTGTCAGCGCGAGCCGAGACAAGACTATCATCTGGTGGGACGCAAAGTCTTGGAAGATTAGGAAGGTTGTTCCGTGCCTTGAACTGGTTGAAACAGCTGGCTTCATTGACGGGGGCCGATTGACCTTTTCTGCCGGATCCAATGGATGCCTTCGCATTTGGGATACAGACACCGGGAGCGAGGTCACGCAGAAGCAGCCAGAAAAAAGCGAGGAAGAGGCAGTTGTGTCCGCGGTGTATCGGCCTGGATTGCCCTTCATACTTGTCGTCCAGGTTGACCATACGCTGGCCCTCTACGGACTGCCAACAAAAGCTGGCGCTGCGACTCTGCCTTCACCAGAACCGTTCCGTCGGATATCAGGAACGCACGACGAAATTATTGACCTGGGATACCTACTTCCGGACAAGTCTCTGCTTGCCCTAGCCACAAACTCCGAGGACATTCGACTGATATCTGTATCTGAGTCCGAGGCTGCCGAAGGGCAGGACGCTTGGGCAGCGGCAAATACACCGTACTTTGGACAAAATGTGGCTCTGCTGCGAGGACACGACGACATTGTGATTTCCTTGGATGTGGACTGGTCTGGGCACTGGATTGCGACGGGTGCGAAAGACAATACTGCAAGGCTCTGGCGCGTGGACCCAACAAACAACTCATATACCTGCTGGGCCGCTTTCTCGGGTCACGCAGAGTCCCTCGGCGCAGTTGCCCTGCCGCGCACAGTTCCCGCTGAAGGATCCCCGTCTCGATCTGACCCTCTGAATCATCCACCTCCGTTCCTGTTGACGGGCTCGCAAGATCAGACGGTCAAGAAGTGGGAAATTCCACGGAAACCACACGAGTCAGGACAGAAGACGGGATCACGAGCTGTATTCACTCGGAAGGCACACGACAAGGACATCAACGCGATCAATGTGCATCACTCGGGACACCTCTTTGCGTCGGCCTCACAGGATAAGACTGTGAAAATATGGTCCGTGGAAGAAGGTGAAGTCCAAGGCATCCTTCGAGGGCACAAGAGGGGTGTCTGGTCTGTTCAGTTCTCTCCCGCACAATTGCCAACTATTCAGGGCGATGATGGTCCCGTGACCGGAAAAGGCGTTATCCTCACAGGTAGCGGTGACAAGAGCATCAAGCTCTGGAGCCTCTCCGACTACACATGCATCAGGACCTACGAAGGTCACTCGAACAGTGTGCTAAAGGTGGCCTGGCTTAACATGCCAACCCCCAAGGAGCACTCGAAGAAGCCGGTGCAGTTCGCCAGTGCCGGTGGCGACGGCCTCGTCAAAGTCTGGGATGCGAATTCTGGCGAAGCGGAATGCACACTAGACAATCACGAGGACCGGGTGTGGGCTCTGGCAGTTCATCCAGGGACGAATGCTATTGCTTCTGGAAGCGGTGACTCTACAGTCACTTTCTGGAAGGACACGACAGCCGAGACCCAGGCCGCCGCTTCACAGGCAGCCCTCAAAGTGATTGAGCAAGAGCAGGAGCTGCAGAACCACATATTTGCAGGCTCGTACAGAGAGGCTATTACATTGGCGCTCCAGCTGAATCACCCAGGCCGTCTTCTCAGCTTGTTCACATCTGTGGTGACGAGTAACAACCGTGAGCAAGGAAGCCTGTGCGGGCTCAAGGCCGTCGACGACGTTCTTGCAACGCTGTCAGATGAACAGATCTTTTTGCTTCTTCTCAGGCTACGAGACTGGAATACAAACGCCCGAACGGCCCCCGTCGCTCAGAGGATACTATGGACGCTGGTCAGGAGCTATCCTGCGTCCAGGTTCTCGAATCTGTCGGTCAAGGGAGCAAGGGGACAACAGAGTCTAAAGGAAGTCTTGCAGGCGCTTCGAGTCTACACTGAGCGGCATTACAAGCGGATGGAGGAACTGGTGGATGAGAGCTATCTGGTGGAATATACCCTGCAGGAAATGGATAGCCTCGCGCCCGTGGCCGAGCCAGAGGACGCGGCGATGAAGGAGTTGGACGAAGGGCAGATGGACACTGTAATGGTAGGATAAAATCGGTTGGGATTTGGCGCGTATAAAGCATAGGATTTGGGCATGGCCGTGAGCATAACACACAGGCTGATTGATCCAAGGCGCTCTGTTGATGACATTCGTACGGAGTAACCCTCTGTCGAGGGCAGCATGTATATTTCCATGAGCGCTACATCAAGCCGAGGTGGCATTCGCTTCCTGAGCACGATAATCACGGCTTCAAAAAATTGATTTGAAGTCATTACAGGTCTAAAGTCTCCTTGGCCAGAAGCTTTCGTGTAATGGCTTGAGTTTAAAGCTTCCGATCGAAGTCGCTGGCATTGTCGTCTTGTTGGATTCACCGAGAGTCTGCCCCACAATGATGCACCTCTTTTCATCGGCCGCACCACGGCAAACGCGACACCGAGCCTTGCATCTTCACGGCCGCCTCACCATCGCGCCGAGAGCTTGTTCCCCGGCACACGCGCAGCATGGCGAAGCGCCAAGCTTCAGAAGCTCTGGACGAGCTCGCAGGCGTCGCCTCGCCGGCGTCGAAGAAGTCGCGGACGGGGGGCTTTGACACGCCGCCGGTGCTCACCCCGGATGCGGACGGCGGCGGCCGACGGAACGGGCGAGTTGACGGCGACGCCGAGGTCGACGATGATGGGCATGATGGCGAGTTTGGGCATGGACGCCCTCCGAGGGCGCCGATTCGACAGGACGCGCCGACGGAAGGGTACGCCGACCTGTACCTCGACACCATCGACCGCAACGTCCTCGACTTCGACTTCGAGAAGCTCTGCTCCGTCTCCCTCTCCAACATCAACGTCTACGCGTGCCTCGTCTGCGGGAAATACTTCCAGGGCCGCGGGCCCAGGTCGCACGCCTACTTCCACGCCCTCGAGGAGGACCACCACGTCTTCATCAACCTCGAGACGCAAAAGGTCTACGTCCTGCCCGAGGGCTACGAGGTCAAGAGCAAGGCCCTCGACGACATCAAGTACGTGTCGGACCCGCGGTACGCCAAGAAGGAGGTCATGGAGCTGGACCGCGCCGACAGGAAGAGCTGGGCGCTGGGCGGGAAGCAGTACACGCCGGGCTTCGTCGGCATGAACAACATCAAGGAGAACGACTACCTCAACGTCGTCGTCCAGGCGCTCTCCCACGTGCCGCCGCTGCGCAACTACTTCCTCCTCGACGACTTCTCCAGGAACACGGAGCTCGTCAAGAGATGCAGCATCCTGTTCCGCAAGATCTGGAACCCCCGCGCCTTCAAGGCCCACGTCTCCCCCCACGAGCTCCTCCAGGAAATCTCCCTCCGCTCCAACAAGCGCTTTACCCTCACCGCGCAGTCCGACCCCGTCGACTTCCTCTCCTGGTTCCTCAACAACCTGCACCTCGGCCTCGGCGGCTCCAAGACCCGCCCCGGCAGCTCCATGGTCCAGCGCACGTTCCAGGGCAAGATGAAGGTCGAGTCGCAGGCCATCACCGCGCGCGCCGACGCCGGCGACAGGCTGCGCTTCGAGGAGGCCGCCGACGTCAAGGTCGACGTCGTGCGCTTCCTCCTCCTCACCCTCGACCTGCCCTCGGCACCGCTGTTCCAGGACGAGCTCGAGAAGAACATCATCCCGCAGGTGCCGCTCACCACCATCCTCGGCAAATACGACGGCCAGCGCGCGCAGGAGCACCACGCCCAGCGCAAGCGCTACCGCCTCCTCCACCCGCTGCCGCCCTACCTCATGCTCCACGCCAAGCGCTTCTCGCAGAACAAGTTCGTCTCGGAGCGCAACCCCACCATCGTCATCTTCGACGCCCGCAACCTCGACATGTCGCCCTACGTCGAGCCCAACCCTGCCGAGTGGCCCCCCAGCGAGCCCATCTGGTACGACCTCGTCGCCAACGTCGTCCACGAGGCCGTCCGCACAAAGGACGACGTCGCCGACAGCAGCGACGAGCGCAAGACGTGGAAGGCCCAGGTCAAGGACAAGGCCACCGGCCAGTGGGTCGTCTGCCAGGACCTCTTCGTCGACAAGGTCCAGAGCGAGCTGCTGTACCTGGGCGAGACGTATCTGCAGATCTGGGAGCGGAGGAGGGAGCCAAAGGGCAAGGGCAAGGGCAAGGCCTGATAATACCACGTGTTTCCATACAAGGCGTCGGAAAGGGTAGACGAAATTACTGTCACAATATGAATCAAGTAATCCACCAAGCCAGGGTTGCCAAGCTCGCAAAGCCTCTTGATTTCGCTTCTCCAACAACACAGCAAAGCGTATCCCTTGATGCGCTCGCAGTGCTGCAAATCATAAGCTATAGTACATTTCCGCATTCACCCAGCGTAAAGATCCCTACCGTATTCCAGGTAGAAGAAAGGTTTTCACATCCCATTTCCCGTTCCCGCCCCTGCGTGCCTATACGAAGAAGCCAGGCCCTCCATCCAAGCAAGCGACGTCGAGGGAAAAAGAAATCAAGAAAGCAAAAGGGAAAAACGAAGGGTTTCCTGCGACGTTTAAACCAAGTGCTCTCGGCTACATAGTGTACAACAAATCTTTTGACGGGGTTGGCGGCGAGCGAGGAAATGGACATGCAGGCGAGAGACCGACATTAGTCGTAGTTCTGTCTCGGCGCGCCAGAGGCGTGGCGCTTGTCGCCTTGGTTCTGGCCGGCCTTTTCGCGGCGCTGTTCGTCGATGGCGGTTCGTTGCTGGATGCTGGAGTCGTGGCTCTTGAACTCCACCCGCGTGTTCTGCGGGAAGTTGAGGACGTGCTTCATGATCTCGCTTCGAAAAAGTCAGCACAGATCAAGTCTGCAGGAGAACTGGTGTGTCAAGGGCATCATACCGGATCTTGAGCACGCGGCCGCCGTCCGTCCGTGTCCAGATGCTCAGGATATCCTCGCCGTTGCGCATGCTGAGAACGGCGCCGCACACGTCCTCGCCCGCATCGCCAAACTGATCACCAATGAGGGCCAGAACCAAGTCCTCCCAGTATCGATCGGCCACGCCCTTCTTCATGCGAACAACCCACTTTCCGCCCTTGCGGTTCACCTCGTCCTCCCAGATCGGTCGAATATCCCTCTTGAAGAGGTGGTAGTCGGACACGACGGGCAGGCTCGAGGGCCGCTTCAGGTGTGAATAGATTTCCCAAAACTCCTCCGCCGTTTTGACCGTAGCGATTCCGTGCAGGGTATTCTCGTACTCGATGTAACCGTGGGCCTTGGAGATTGGAGGTCGGTACCAGAACGACCACGCGTCTTTTAGCGGGTGCACCTGGGCGGCCGTCGACGGGGCCGACGGCTTGTTCTCGGAGATGGACGCCATGCTCGGCGCCCTGCCCACCGCCTTGGTTGTGTCCTTGGGCGCACCCGTCTTGGCCACGGCCGAGCCCATGGCACTATCGAAGGGGTTCCCGGGGGTCTTTGGCGTTTTGGCGGACCCAAAGGATGCGAATGCGCCGGAGCCTAGGCCAAAGGCGCTGGACGCGCCGCCCGTCGGGGAGACCAGCCCACCTCCGGGGGTGTTGAAGGGACTGGCCTTGCCATGCGACGACGTGTCGCCGGCGCCATGGCGCTTGGAGAAGGGAGCATTGCGGGAGGAGGCATCAGCGGTCGAGGAGCCGTTGGGCCCATTCGATGATGTCGAGAGGGAAAGCTTTCCGGCGCTGGCAGGCGAGCCTGTTAGTGGTCGTGTGAGGTGGCGGGCAAGGGGCAGCACGGGAGGTTTACTTTGTGCGACGGGTCCATAGATTGTTGGTATCCATTAGACTTGCGGCTGTCTCCTCTGCAACGAATGGGCTTGATGTCGAAACCGACACCTCGAATGGGCTTCGCGAGGGCCGGGACGGGGAGGCGTGGAGGGCGGGCGTGGAGGGCGACGGCGTGGCGAACAGGCGGCGGTGGGTGTGTTTTTCGGTGGTCTTGGGAGACTGGCCGTCGGGAGGCGCACACGAGGCTCTGCTCTGGGCAGGCGAGGATGGAATGAGCGACAAGGCGGGATTCGGTCGGGTGTGAGGGACGGTACGCGGGTGTGTACGATTCGGCGGTCAGGCAAGGGTCGAGAGAGGATGGTAAACGGCGTCGATGGGTGCTGTCAAGGAGGTGGAACGAGATGTTGTTGTTTGTGGATCTGCTGGGGGG
>PKSG01000542.1:29979-40395 GCA_002916505.1 Tolypocladium paradoxum
TGCCAGCACGAATGGATGCCATCTCCGGAATGGATGCGAAGCGCCGCTGCCACGAAACCAGGGAGTGTGCGCCGGTCCGAATGGGGTAGTCGCGGTAGAGGTTGCGGTGACGGCTCTGCGCCTCCGTCGCCTGATGAACGTCCCCCACCCGCGACGTACGATCGTCTACCAAAGCTTGCATCGACGGCGGCACTATATGCGACTGGCCTCACGAACTGGGTACGCGCTGGGTGTTGCATTCGGGACCTGGAGGGTTAGCGTGCAAGCCCAGGGCATGTTGCGGCATGCCTCGGGCCTCTGGGGCACACGCCTGTTGGGGATTGTCGACCACTTCGCGCAGCTATCCCGAGTTGCTGCAGACCTTGCCATGCCAGGGCAGACCTGATGGCTGCGAGACTGCTTTCAGGCGGTAATGTTGGTGGAGCATGCTGGCCCAGCCTCTCGCCTCGCTGCAACGTGCCAACAGCCATAACGACCAAACACCGAACCTCCAGTCGCGGAGGCGGACCTCCGTCAGCGTCGTGACTCTATCCGGCGGTCTCAGTTCACGGCAGAGAAACGAACGCAGCTACTTTGCCTGTTCCATCAGGGCAGCGCCGTCCTGGTTTACGGGCGAGTCGTGCCGACGAGGCCCAGTGGCAGACGCCAGCAAAGACGTGCACTTCCCATTCAAGCCTCACAGGGCCCCAGCACAGTACCGCCTCATTTTGATACGTGCAAGCTGTTGCCGGCACAGCACCACCACCAACACAACACCAACGCAGATGCACATTTGGCACGACATTTCGCAACGGGAAGCACGAAGGCCCTGTCGGCTTCACGCATTCTGACATGAAAAACATCCGAGCACAGCTTTGAAATCCACCAGCCACAGGAGGCAGAGGCGGATGGGTGGAGGAGAATTCGTAAATGATCCGCGAGGATTCGTATGTAGTGCTTCGTGTCCGCTGGGCGCGCAGACCCGGCGTTAGCTCGCGGTGGTCCAGTGGGCTCCCTGAGAATGCTCTTGGGCAGATTTGTATCTGCTGGAGGGTTGTCTTGGGGCGGATGGCTTGCAGGGCGTCCAGGGAGGGTTTTCATGTCACATGGCGGAAGTCTGCAAGTGCACAGAAATGGAACGGACAATGAAGCTGGTGAGCCGGTGGCGTGGATCGTTTGATGGACCAGGAGCTTGGGGCCTGGCCACATCCTTCTTCAGCAACGTCTCGCCACGGGCGCCGCTCCCCAACACGGTCGGATAGGGTCGCCAAAGCTGAGGGCAAGGCTTTGGGCTTTGGGCTTTTCCTGCCAGCTTGCTGCGTCTTTTCGGCTTGCATTTTCTGTTTTATTCTTCGCTCGCATTGTCTTCCTCGCCGAAGACGGGCTTCCGGGGCCAATCTCCAGCCTTGCGCTGGTGGTGGTCTGGTCGGAGCCGCTCCGAAAGCGCCCCTGTCGTCTCGGCTAAGGTGCGGCGATTTACCCAAATGGCACTAAATCTCTACCTGGGGTACGGAGTACCGCGAGCCGCCGCCATGAGGCATCTGCCAAAGCCTCCTCGCCGTTGTCGACATGCTGCCATGACAGACGTCGGAGGAAGTGATGATCACGGAGAACGGGCTCGGTCTGGCAGAGGAGTGAAATCCTCGGATCGACCAGGATCCCCTCCCCGGGAGCCCCGTCGCAGCCCCAGCAGCAGAGCCCGCCATCGCCATTCGAGACCAGAGCACGCCTCACACGACCGTCGCCATTCGCGAGATCGCAGCCGAGAGCGCCCAAGACGCCGTTTGTCCGAGTCTTCTCGTCGGGGAGCCGAGGTGGAGGATCTGATCCCTCGCTATCGTGCAACCAAGGCGCGTCATCCCGAGCCTGACGACAAGCCATCTCGACGGAGCCGCAGCCGTGAACGCGCCGCCCCAAGCTCCCCCTCCTCGACCAAGCGACACAGAGGCCGGAGTCATTCGCCTGATCGCCACCATCGAAAGAGGTCCAAGAAGGAACACAGCCCGTCTCGACGCGATCGGGATCACTCGCGAGACCCCGACTCGAGGAAACATCGACGACGCTCACCTCACGACCATCAGGATCCACCGCACCGTCGCCACGCCTATTCCCACAGATCCTCGACACAATCCGAAGATACCCATTCCCGCCACAGACGGAGGTCTCGCTCCAAGTCCCCAATAAGGCACGACCTAATTCCACGGCAAGCCGTATCGCGTGAGTCGCGAGAGTCGCGGCATCCAAAACCTGCCCTACCCCCTCCGCCACCTTCTCGAAGCCCGTCGCCGAAACCGGGTCGTCGTCACGAGCCTGCCAGCCGTGCAACCCCACCGACTCGCTCTGATCAGCCCGCCAAGACATCTAACGCTGCTGCGGGAGACCGGCCTGGCGCAGACCCAGATCGCCGGCCATCGCCTCGACGCGCGCCGCCGCGATCTCCCAAAGCTCACCGAGAGCGGAGGCGTCGGGAGGAGTCTGCTGAACCGCACCACTCCTCGCGCTCTGACGTCGACGACGATATGGCGTCACGAAGCAGCTACCGAGGTGGACACAATCCCATGTACGCGCACAAGCCTTACTACGGTAACGAGCCTCGCGGAAGTGACCCCCAGGGCTACACACAATCTCCACAGCGTGGGGGCTCCTACCACAATTCGCCGTCAATGTCCCCGTATGGGGCGTATCGAGGAGGATGGCCTGGACAATACTCTCCCCAACAGTATGTGACTAGGTCCCGTTTGCGTCAAGAGTGTCTTGAACTGGCTAACCGCCGTTACAGTCAATATCCACCTCAGTATCACCATGGCCATGGAAATTATGGGCCCCCGAATGGCCTGCCAGAGCACTATCATTCCCACCACCCACACTCTCCTTCATATTCTACCCCATCTGGTCCAACGCAGCCATACCCACAGGGCAGCTACCGGGGAACCTATCGGGCCGGCAGCCTCCGAGGAGGCACTTTGTTTCCCAGCCGTGGCGGTCACCGAGGGTCTGGTGCGCATTATGGACCTGGGAAGCAAGGCCCGTCGCCCAGGGGCCACGACGTTCCGCCCGAGGATGCGAACAGCGGACGACAGAGCGCCGTGGGCGGGTCAAATGACGAGAAAGAGGCCAACACAGCCACCTCGGACGTTGAGAAGAGACCAGCTGAAGAGCCCAAAACCTCGACAGGAGATGCTCTTGAAGCAAAGATGAGCGACGAGGCTGCTGCGCCAACACCGAGCCGACCATCAGCACCCAACCCTGCACCATCGCAGCCGGGCACGTCCGCAAAGTTCAGCTTTTCTTTCAAACCATCGTCGAAACCCACCCCTACTGCCCCGAAACCCGAAATCTCACAAAAGTTCAACGCCGCTCCGCCAAAGAAGGAACCGGAGAAGGAACCGGAGCGAAAAGACAGCCGCGACCGCGGACCTCCTCGCGGGGCGCCCACGGAGCCTGCCTCTGCTCGGCCCCGGCATGACTTGAAGAATGCTCCAGAGGGTCCGCGAATAGCCCCACGGATGCGGAAAGTGAAGAAGATCATGAAGAGACTGAAACCCCGACCAACTTTGCCTCCGGAATTGGCTGCGTCGGAGTCGGTATTCTTCAGAAAGCCGGGCAATGAGTCTGTGGTTGGCTCAGGGACCTATGGTAAGGTCTTTAAGGCTCGCAATGTCTATACCAAAGGCCTCGTTGCCCTCAAGCGAATCCGCATGGAAGGAGAGAGGGATGGTTTCCCGGTTACGGCTGTCCGAGAGATCAAACTGCTGCAATCCCTGCGGCATACGAACATTGTCACTCTCCAAGAGGTCATGGTTGAGAAGAACGACTGCTTCATGGTCTTTGAATACCTCTCCCACGATCTCACAGGCTTGCTCAACCATCCGTCGTTCAAGCTAGATCCGGCGCAAAGGAAACACCTCGCAAAGCAGCTGTTCGAGGGTCTGGATTACCTGCACATAAGAGGAGTGCTTCACCGCGATATCAAGGCCGCCAATATCCTCGTCGGCAGCGACGGAATCCTGAAACTTGCCGATTTCGGGTTGGCTCGCTTTTATGCAAAGCGACACCAGCTGGATTATACCAACCGCGTCATTACAATCTGGTACCGTTCCCCGGAGCTGTTGTTGGGAGAGACGCAATACACCGCTGCCGTCGACGTCTGGAGCGCCGCGTGCGTTATGGTCGAGATATTCACTCGGCATGCGATTTTTGCTGGCGATGGGACGGAACTCAGCCAGCTCGAAAAGATATACAACATCCTTGGAACGCCAAACCGCCAAGAGTGGCCTGGCCTCGTTGACATGGCATGGTTCGAGCTGCTCAGACCAACAGCGAAGCGGAAGAGCGTCTTTGCCGAAAAGTACCAGGACGAAGTAACGCCTGCTGCCTATGACCTCCTATCTGCCATGTTTTGTTACGATCCTGCCAAGCGACCAACCGCCGCGGAAGCCTTGCAACATGCATATTTTACGAGCGAGGAGCCTCTGCCCAGACAAGCAGTAGAGTAAGTACCAGCTAGATCATCCACTTCGCGGGAATGGAAGCAACTGACACATCCACCCAGACTCGCGGAGATCGACGGCGATTGGCACGAGTTCGAGTCCAAGGCATTGCGGAAAGAAAACGAGCGTCGGGAACGCAAGGCTCGGAAGGCTGCCAAGGATTCTTCTCGAGAGAAGGACAAGAAGCGCGGGCTAGACAGCCACGGCCGTGAAAGGGAGGCAAAGCGGGTTCATGTTGACGACAAGGCCACGTGAGTTGTCGGATGGCAAGAGTTGGGGTGAGTCTGATGCCGGATTCCTCGAGTGATGTATGCACCATTCACGCTCAGGGGGCTGTTGGCAGTCTTGGCAGATCTTTCGACAACAGGGTTAGGTTCATGAAGAAAGGCAGAACTGGCAGAATCGTGTTGCGCGTGGGCAGGGAGGCATGCGCGCATGTACGTTAGCTTTTGGGGTTGGCCGCAGATTTTCGCTGCGACACGGCCCAGTAACTAAATAAACGACCAACGCCAGCATCAGAGGCATGGCGATGCAAAGCTCCGGTGCCCGTTGCCGTTGATCGTTGATCGTTGAGGGAAACGAACACACCAAGGGCCAAGTGCAACGTGCAAGAGAGAATAGGGAGGGCCTGCCCAAGCAGACAGACCAGGTTCTCACAAAACAATTTAAGAGACAAAGACCAAGACGAGGCAACGAAGGCCACTCTCAAAGATAGGAGAAGATAGGAGAAAACCCGAGGACTCGATTCCAAAAGACTAAAGAGGGACAAGGGGCCATCTATTCTGGCAGCTGTAAAGGTCCCCTTTGTGATTTTCTTAGTTTTCCGATCTAGGGTCTGTTCACATTTCCCTTAGTAAACTACCTTCCAACTCCTTTTCCTGTTATACACCTTTAACTGCCGTCCTAAGCCCTACTAGTTTGTTGAGGGTGAACGCGCACACCAAAGGCCAAGAGCAACGAGACCAGACAAGATGTGAAAGACGGAACGTAGGGGCCCACGAAAACGCGTGGTCTTTTCTTCGTAAAAATCCAGAATAAATAAAGTCAAGTCAATGGCACAAGAGGCCTAAAAATTGGGAGGACAATTCAGGGCTCCATTGCTATCTGTGTGTCTGGGCATGAGGGATTGTCTGAACCTTGGGATCAGAGTTGCCCTCCATATGTCTATGGTGTTGGTTGGCCAGCTACAGGCATGCGAAAGGGCAAAAGGTCTGCCAGAGCCGAGACACTGGTTACTCCATAGTAAGGCAGCGAAGCTCCCATATTCAATGACGGTGGCCGACCATCGCAGTCTTGATTTTTGTCGCCCAAAATCTCCCTGGTGTGGGTGAAAACCCCCAGTCCCGCACATCTCAGCTTGTCGCCTCGACGGAAGCTGTCCGTCTTGCCGGGCATATGCTGCTCGGTGCAAGAATGGCATCGCCGATCAGTTTGCGTGTTTCAGGACCTCGTTGTACCTGGGCGAGTCCATAAGAGAGGTGCTGAGTTGCGATGTATCAATTTATTCGGTCATACTTCACGGCAGCCTCTATTAACTGCTCAACAAGAACACACGTTCATATCTCTCTCCACCTTCCAAGTTTTAACAATCTACCTGTTCAAGATGAAGTTTTGCGCGAGTACGATCCTGCTTGCGCGCCGCTGAGGCAGGTCCAGGAGGCGAGGCAGGCTGAGCAGCGGCATGTTTCGCTGCCGCAGGCGCTGGTCAACCATCTGAAGATGATGAACGCCACGGCCGTAAACGACAAGATGGGGAAGGCGAGCCAGATCGGTCAGCGGGCGGATGCTGCGTTGAACAGGACCAACATTGACAACAAGATGAAGGACTCGACTCATGTTGAACGGCGTGACCGGGTGGCTGTCAACTCTACCAACATGAGCAACAAGATGATGCAGTCAACACCAATCGAACAGCGCAACAGAGGGTTGACTCCGCAAAGGGTATGAAATACAGTAGATAATAAATATCTCTACACTACGGACAGGTTCTGGTATCTTAATCAAATGCCTTGTATATACTTCTGCCTACCCCTTGATCTTGTCCTTGCAACCAAGGATGCCGATATGGTCGTCTACACCAAATAAATACTCTTGGTCTTCGTGCGGATGATCCCACTGAAGCCGACTCAATTCCGCATCGCCAAGCCACCCCAGCCGAAGGAGAAAGTACGCCGCCGTCTCCTCATCATGATTCTCTGTAATATCCATCTCAACATACTCCCCTTCGCAGTCGTAAAAGACCTTGGGCCGAGTCTGCTGTCCACATTGCCGGGCGCCGCGGTCCAGCAACCAGACAAAGCAGTCCAACTCATCATAGGCGATTGTCTTGACCACACCGGCAACAAAGCCCCGCGGCGTACACTCGTAGTGGAGTTTGTTAAAGGTATCCGGCCAATCGCGGTTCCAGGCCGGGTCAAACTCGACGACGAGGTTTCTCACGGGTCCGCAGCCCCTCTGGGGCGTCGAGAAGGGCAAGTCGGCAAAGATGTCCTGCCAATCCAGGTACCCCCAGTCATGGCGCAGAAAGTTCAACACTGCCGCGAGGCTCATGGGGTCCAGGTTGAATGCGTCGTGGTACGGACGCACCATGAGCTGCCAGTCCTCGCCGCCGCCGCTTTGCAGTGCCGGAGCTGCTATAATGGCTGGAAGCTCCCTATGCTCTTCCCACGATCCTACCGGCAGACAACATCGCTGTTCGTATTGGCTTGTGAGACGGCGTCTCTTTTCGTTCCACTGCGCCATGTTTAAGCGGCTCATGATGGCCTCGCGAGACTCCCAGCAGGCCGTCCAGAGGCCAGCGTCCCAGAGGTAAGCGGACCGGTTGACCTTGCCATCATCATCAAGTCCCGGAACAGCAGCGACATAGTACGTGCGGCCGCTGTTTGGCGAGTATGGTAGGGTGGTGCGAGGTTTCGTGCTCTCGTCTGCCATCTGGCGACTGTCGAAGACAGAGAAGCCATGTATGCCAGCGCGATCATGGCCCGTTGGACGAATTGCAGACTCCCAGATCTGACGCCTCAGCTCGTATGGTAGGTTTGGGAAAAGATGAAACGTCGCGAAGCTCATCTTTGAGAAGTGATTGCTAAAGATGATCCGAGGTTGAAGGAAGAAGACAAACGGACGAGGAAGCGCGAGAGTGTAGGGAATGGGAAAGAATGTGCCGACAGGTTGATGACGAGAGGCTTAATTTATATGTCTTGGTTTAACCTTGAATCAGTAGCTTATACTTTTGCCGTTCGGATGAGTCGGAGCTTATTGGGCCGTAACCTCGAAGGCCTCAACGCCTCAATGCGTTAGTCCCAGAAGTCACGATGTCCAGCTTAAACCATCACCACCGCCACTAGGTACTTGCATAATCAGTACGTCGCGAAAGCCATTTGCGTATCTTCTGGTGTGCGAAGGCTCTAACCTTGTGTCTCACTATATTTCCCTTGTTCCTTGCCGTCCCTCGCTATTCCTGCCAGCCCAGGTCCGTTCATCTCATGCCGCCCAGTTGCTTCCCATCACCCACAGCCCCACGCCTGCGTCTCCTACATTGCCTGAAGTCCTCATCCTCTCTCTGCGAGTAGGGGACGACCAGGTATCCGGGCAGCACCACGAGGAGGTTGTAGGAGTCCGACTTCACCGCCCATACCTTCAACACGCGGAGTGCAATGGTGTGAAGGCAACCTCCCAGAGATGTTTGACGAACTCAGCGGCACTGGCATTCAATGCTCAATTGCTGCTGGAACCATCTCCTTCTGGCTCATCAGGCTCCGTAGAGAATAGATGGCTCATTCGTGGGAGGATTTTCTTTGTCCCTGGTCTCGCTCAACATGGCCCGCTGTTTGAGCTGGTGCCATCCTGGCCGCCGCTTGGGAACTGCCACAGAAGCCAAACTCTCCAAGCCAAAGACCACACCGTCAATGGGTTGGGTCGACGAGATGGCCATGGCTCATCTGTTACTTGGACTCTCGCTTGGGCATGTCGTCCCCTTTCCCCTTCTTGTACGGACTCGGGTAATGGGGTGGAGGTGGCGCATTTGTCTTGGCCGTTTTCTCGGCATGCGCGCGCGCATCTGTGGCGGCATTCTTGCCCTGGTTGGTTAGGACGCTCGTGGCTTCGTCACGGACCTTTTCGGCGTCCGCATCGCGTTTCCTCTTGTGAGCGCTTGCATCGGGGACAGAGAAGCTGCCTGTGGGTGTAGGCATGATTGAATATATGTATCGATGGCGTCAAAAGTGATGGCAGCTTGGGTTCTGATGCTTTGCAAGTATGCTGATGATGGTGCGATGGCGAGAGTGCTTTTCTTAGAGTCAACAATACAACGTTTGAGTAATCGTAGCATGGAGCGTGTCCCTCGTGATACTTCCTTCCAGGACTGTTTATGAAGTACCTAGGGAGCGGAGGCACTTGGGGTTGCCCCTGCCGTTTAACGCCAACACTGGGCAGTATTGCATCAAAACGTAACCATAGCCTTACCGTCTTTTCCTTCTTCTTCCTTCTTCTTCTTCTTCTTCCTTCTTCTTCTTCTTCTTCTTCTTCTTCTTCTCTGTGGCGCATAAAAAGATCCCGTAAGTCGTTATTTCTTGACCAGTCACACCTTTGACTCGAGTCTCCACGGTGCTAATCTAACGACTCTCTCTACATGCAGATTTCGAACCGTTCAAACAGTATGTGACCTCGCACGACACTCCTCTGGCTTTGGTGATTGGAGGGCGACTAACATCGATATCCAACCTCAAGTCCAGCCACAATGCCGAAGGTGCGTGAATCTCTCTTTGGCTCCGCTGCTGTTCTGTTCTTGTGAAGCTCAACTAACTCGACGTTCTAGTCCAACAACATCCCCGTAAGCGACGTCCATTTCTCCCTGTGCTGCACAACTCCATGCGACCGCCGACCGCCGACCACCCTTCACCCCGCCCATACATGCAGTACTACCTGCCAAATGACTGCTCGGCTTGTACTAATGGGAAAGCAGGAAGACAACTAAGTCTCGGCACGTAGATGTCCTCTCTAGGCCTACTCTAAGTGGCACTTGTGCTAACCTTGGAGAGGCAGAACACGTTTTATGTTATTTTTTTGTTCTGTGTGTCCGTTGTCATGTAGGTTCTCTGGTATCACGCGCTTCCCATATGACAACTGACGACAATGACAGACGCAGTAATTAAAACCTGGGTTTGACCTTAACATGGTCCTGACATCTTCATGGTGTGTCTCGGCTATATCACTTGTACGAAGTTACGCTATTCTTTAAACGTCCTGAAAGACTGGGATGCTCACGATGTCCATCTCTTCTGGTGTGCGCAGTGCCGAGGTGATGGAGGGACTCCATCAGCACACTGATGCGAGGGAGAAAGCATTGGAGCTAGTTGCGGCAAAGCGCGTGGCGAGATCCTCGGGTCTTTGGACGATGACCTGGTAATCGCTTCGAGACGCCACGAGGTCCCACATCTCCGTTCCTTGGTTCGTATGCCGGGCCAACTCGTCCCGTGTCGCGTTGTCTTTCTCTGTCAGCTCGCGGAGCTGGTACGTACACAGGAGATTCCAAGCCCCTTATCATTTGTCGACTCTCACGTCGGTTATTATTCTAACGACATACCTACAGGGAACCTTCTTAGTCTATCGCCTTGTACTTTTGCCGATACTCCTCAGCCCGCTGAATATCGTCCTCGGAGGCAAAGCTCCCCATCCCTTCGATAATATCATCCAACGTCAGAATAGCAAAGATCGGATTGCCAAACTCTTTCCTTAATTCGCCAATAGCACTCGGGCCGGGTTTGGAGTCATCGGCTGCCGGGAGCTTCTCCATGCGGTCCAAGGTTACCACGATGCCAGCGACAACGCCGCCCTCCTTTCGGATCTTCTCAATAGCGTCTCTCTTTGCGGTACCGGCAGTAATAACGTCGTCGACAATAAGGACCTTCTTGCCCTTTAACGGGGCACCGACGATATTGCCGCCTTCGCC
>PKSG01000542.1:40513-52200 GCA_002916505.1 Tolypocladium paradoxum
ATCTAGGTTCTGGGGGGCCTGTTCACCAATCTTGATAGTGATGCCGAGCAGAGCCGGATGCCCTTGTACGCGGGTCCGAAGACGATATCAAAGTCTAGCTGAGCGTCGATGATAGTCTGGGCGAAGGCGGCGGAGATGGCACCGGCGAGGCGTGCAGAGTAGAATTCGCCAGCGTTGAAGAAATATGGCGAAATTCTCTTCGACTTGAGCTCGAAGCTGCCGAACTTGAGGACGCCTCCGGCGATGGCCGCCTTGAGGAAGTCCTGCTTGTACGCGGGCAGCTGCGAAGCCATTTTTCTTGGATCGTGTGCAGGGACGAGACGAGCGCAGGGTACGGAGTACCGAGGTGTGGATGTGAGGCCTTTGGCGCCTGGTGCTACTGCTGGGCGTCCAACCTGGTCTCCAACGAGTTCGCCTTGTCCAGCAGGGACGTCACCTCGGAACGGGCGCGGTCCCCGGAACTGTTGGAGGTCGGACTGGATCCAGGGGCTTGGACTTCGGGGTCGGTCACCAGGCCTGGGGCAAGGAAACCGGCTTGCCGGAGAAGCCGCTCCGCTCGGCGGGCGAGAAATCTAGGTACCGAGGCGGTCGAGACGGTCGATAAGCCGGGACGCGTTGTCTGAGCCAAGAAATATGACAAGGGCGACCAAACCTGCCAACTAGATAGGGAATTCGGTCGCCATCGGTGGAGGGGATTTTGTCGTATAGTGAGTAGGCTTAGAGGGAAAAGGAGGAAAAGAAGAGAGGAAGAGATGAGGGGGAGGGAGGTTACTTATGGCCGAGGAGTAGAAAGTCTATATCTGGGAAAGTGAACCGCGTCCGTGGCGACAGGTAGGCGTTGGCTGAGTAGGTAGCTAAGACTAGCCTCTGCTTCGGTACCCGAGCCTGCGACGCGAGAGACCCTTCTCACGACTTGCGTCGTCAACTTCACGGCCCTCGTCATCAGCAATTGTTCGTGTCATCGAATCGACATCCATCCATTGCAGGTATCTCCTAACTAAACAAACGCGCTTCATTGCCCGTCGTCAACACAATCCATATTTTGCAGTGACTCTCGCTAAATCCATGCAGCAAACATAGCAACCATGGTCCGCGTGGCCATAAATACCACCTTTCTCTGTAGAAACATCAATCCTTTGCCAAGATCACAGTTCTGTGTGCCTTTGTCTCCACGGTTTTTCTATACCGTCTTTGCGTGCCCTTGTTTGCTGACGCCTTTGCCTTTGCAGTCGATTGACTGCAGCAGATGGCGAAGGCTCCCTTCGGCGCGGCCTTCCTGCTTGCCAGTCGAACTCCAAGGGATCCAACTACTAAGTGTTGCAAACAAGCCTGCCCCAGCACCCACGTTCTGTATCGACGAGATAGACCCCTTTGCCAAGGGTTGGTCAAGCCCATCGGCTGGTGGCGCAGGTGTTGTCTTGTTGTTGCCAATATCGGGTGCCTCGGGCGGTTGTTCGGGAGCGGTCCGTAGTTCCAGCTGGCTGGTCGAGGCCTGCGGGAGTGCCGGCTCGCTCACTAGGCCGGTGGCTGGTGCTCGTGGCGTGGATGTATCCCCAGAGGTGAGGTTCTGTCTCGGGCCATCGATGAGTGCCAGTGAGGTAGATGGCCTCCTGACGTGATTCTTGGCCGGAGTCTCCCCGTCTTGCGGGTTTGCATCCTCAAAGGTGCTCCGAGATGAGGTAGTAGGTGAAGAGTTGCCAGAGTCCTTCGTTGCAGCCCGCCCGCGGATCTCCTCTGCTATTTCAGAAGCAGACTTCTTCTTGGTCTTGTCCTCGTCTGAGGATCGGCTCGACGACATAATGGTCTCGAGCGTGCCCATCGCTCGACTGTTCCTCCTGGCTGGTTGTCGTCGCTTCCTCTGACGCCTCATGTTTTCATCGTCCGAGCACACGACCTGCAGTGTCGGTCCCTGTAATTCGTGACTTTGCTGCGCCGGCGCCAAGAACGACGTACCAGATCCGTGAGGGGTGTAGTGGACTTCGTACTGGTTGCTCAGAGAGTATCTCGACCTGGCACAGATCTCGGCGATGCGATCCAGATCAGCGTTGATGTCGCTGCCACCGCTGTGTGCCTCCATGTTCGCCATGAAACTCTTGAAACTAAACGCCTCCACAGGGGGCAGCTTGGTCTCTTGGTGGACTTGGACACCCGGCATCCTCTTCGCACGGGCCCGGGCCATTGTGCTCAACATCCCACTCCCCGCAGAGGCCACTTTGCCGGCGAAAGGCAGCCCTCGACTCAAGCCTGCCCCAGGCCCACCGGCATCGGATCCGGAGCCGGCCCCACCGTGGATGACAACACCGGGCCGAGTCGAGCTCACCGGCCGCCCGGGTGCGGGAGGGTGGTAGCTGCGGACGATGACGGGTTCGGAGTAGGTGCTGCTCTGAGCCCCGGTGGACTTGGCGTATCGGTGGCGGCTCGGGTAGTGGTTGTTAATCTCACGGAGGGCCGAGGTTCGATGCTCGGCAGTCGAGTCGTCGACGGGGATGGGTCTGCCCTCAGCGGTAGAGGGCACGAGGCTCGTCGAGGACGGGTTGGCTCGGAAGGGCCGTGTGAAGGAGAACGGGAAGGGGTCGCGGCGAGGGTCGGTGCGATGGCGGGCGGATGAGGTGGTGGACGACGGCGCGTGATGGCGAGACGTGCGAGGTGTGGCAGAGTGCGACGACATGGCGGGTGGGTGGGAGGCGAGCAGCATCGGTTTATATATATGGGTGATCTCGGAGACGGGTGTCGCTCCCACGGTATCCAGTGCCTCAGCGGCACATTGGGATACGTGCGGCGTGCCTTTGGGCAGATCTGCAGAAGGGTTCCTGGACGCACGCCGTCTCAGGACATGGCTCGCGGCAGCGGTGCTGTCCAGTGCCCGATCGGTGTCGAGATCCGACGCCAGGTGAAGCCAGAGGCCCGAATGCTGCTACGCGCACGACGGGGCGTACGGCCAAGTCGACGGAACCGTGAGCAGCGGTGGAGCCAGAGCTCTCGCGACTGCAGTCGTAAATGGAGCTGGGGCGAGACAGCGACAGCGAAGCCGACGGAGGCGCCGTCTCGAGAGATTGGGATTGGGGAGCAGAGGTGGAGGAGGAGAGACGGGAGACGAGACGAGACGAAACACGCAAGGCGACTGCAGCAGGCGACTGCAGGACGATGGGAATTTGATTGAAACAACGTGGTGGTGGTGGGCAGAGGCTGCATGGATGTCTGTCGTGGCTCGGTGTCGGCCAGAGGGTTGGTGAGGTGTCCCAGCTCAACTGGCATCCCATCAGGCTTGCAGCTGCGTGGTACAAGTACCGAGTACAGGGGATGACGCTACTGTGGCACCCCTCCGCTGCGCGCTGGCGTGTGCCGCGCCAATTGGCTGCCAGGATCCCATGGCGGGGTGGAGGAATCGACGTGGACACGCCCCAGTTGAAGCTTTCTGCGCTCGACTCTGGCGCAGGTCGGCCATGACTGGACAATTGGGAGAGGGCGGCATGGGTTGGGGTCGGCGTGCACGAGGGCACGGCGAGCGAGGTGCCGCTGCTTTCTGTGCAAGGGAAAAAAAAGAGGCGGGCTGAACATCATGGTGAGCGGTGCGTGATCTCGACTGTTGGTGGTTTGACGCCCTCACTGGCCCTCGCCATGGCTACGTCCCGAGCTGCAGGTATGTCGCGCTGTCTCGTCGCCGCAAAGAGTCGGGACGAGACAACAGGCAAGACAGAGACTCGCCTCAGCACGCAGCCCCCAGCGCGTCCACAGTGAGACATCCGGTAGCTGTGCCGGAGCATGGCCAGAGCACCTCTTTCGTCGTCTGCATGGCCCGCACTACGAGGACCCCAACCAGTCGTGATGACCGCCAACCGAGCCATGCCGTTGGGAACTTGGGAAGACATAGCAAGCGCCCTCCGAGTTGGCCCAGGGCCCAGGAGAGTAAAGGTGACGCACACCGCTCGCCGCAACGGGTATAGTTGCAGCTTTCGACGTTGAATTCCCTGCCCCTCCCGCTCCATCATGCCACTGCATCTACGAGTACGAGGAACTCCATGTGGTGGATGCATCTCACAGCAATGCGAAACCTGGCGTATCGGGCAAGCCCCAGTCTCATAAGTGTAGTACTATCTTTGAATATTAGGATGTCTGCCAAGTTTGTCGGCTCAATCAACTCATTGATCTGGCATCATGCTCGCAATTCCCATATCCATCCCGAATTAGAGTGTTTGACTGCTCATAAAGCACCAAGGTATCGCTCTCCCATCGCCCAGATCGTTTCCTATTACCATCGTCTCTCATCGTCCGTCGAAAGTCGTGTCTCATTACGTCGATGACCCTAAACCTGCTCTCTGCGCAAAATCCCCGTCTAGCGAGTCGGCGGAGGGACAATCGTGCCGTAGCCCTGGCCGCCGGTCTGGACGTTGTCCGAGTAGACTCCCGGCGCACGGTGGGTCGGGAAGCGTCCCTCGTGCGCCTGCTCGCGGCGGTCGTAGTAGATGTACTCAAGGTAGAATGCGTGGATGTGTCCGGGAATGTACCCGAGGATCGTGAGGCAGATGTTGATAAACAAGTCTGTGGTTGGTTAGCGCGCGAGTCGCAGCATCTGGTCGAAAGGCACGGACCCATCCCACATCCTGCCACTACCCACACTCCCAGAGGAGGGACTGCGAAACGTGTTAGCAACAGCTCTCGCACACCGGTCGTGGTAGCAACGTACAGAGAATGGTGACGAGGACGACAAGGATCGCGGATGCGACGCCCATGGTGACGGTTTATCGGTCGATCAACGGCGCCTAAGCGAAAGTATCAAGAGCGAGCGAGCGAGTCTCGGCAGTACAATGCAGGTCTGGGTGTTGTAGAGAAGAGGAGTGGTGATGGCGTAACATGATTGCGTCTGTGCGACCAAGGCAGGCCAGAACTCGTTCGATGCTTACCGGCTCCAGCCTGGTCACCTCGTCAGTGACGCGGTGACGGCTAAGGTACGGCTCGGGGCTGCATGACGTAAGTTGCACGTGCTACGGCTTACCCGTCCCGGCGGGCGGCGCAGCGAAGTGCCCGTGGCGCCAAACCAACGAACCCCACAAACTAACAAGTCAATCGACAGCGGTGAAGGTTTGGGAATGCTTCAGGCCGTTCGTTGCAGGCGCCGACTCGATATCATGGTCGATGTCGAACTGCCGGCTTGCTGCCCATCATCATCCAGTCGGCTTGTGCGACCGTGGCTGCTTCAGCGCGGCACAGTTGCAGGTGCAGGTTCGTCCACCACGGTGGTTGGCCAAGGCAAGCTATAAATAGTGCACTCAGTCCCGAGACAGCACGGCTCTGGGAGCGGAGGCAAGTTGTCGACAAGCCGTCCAGTGCCTGCGGATCGTGTTCTGTGCCAAGTTCATCAGAGAGAGCCGCAACAGACTCCAGCAATGGGGCCATTGCCGGTCTGGCTGCCTGAGGCTGCGAACCACCAGTCGTCGGAACTGCCTCGGGGCCATATCGAGGATGGGCTCGAAATTGAACCACGGCAAGCTACAGCCGTGCAATCAACACAAACGGCTAGAAGGGCTGCAAGGCGTCTTTGGCTTCGTCTGTGCCACCGTTGTGAAACGGACGAGGGCAGCGACCTGGGCGCGTTCGGTGGTTGACGCGAGATGGCGCACCCAAGGATTGAGTTTGCAACCGTTCGATGCTCCGATAACGCATGCCTGCCGCGCTATCCCGGAAGGCTGATCCCCGTCCGTACGACGCGTTCACGATGCGCGTCAATCGCATCACTGAGTACTACGAGTAGATAGATCACGGCCCCTGGAACGACGTCTTCTCAAGATATTTCGAAGCGCCAGCCAGCGGGACTTTGGGCCAGTGTGAGTCGTGACGAGGCCCCCAATCCGCCGGCATTCGGTGTGGTGTGACCTTCCTGATCCTTGCCAGCCGCCCCTTGACTCCATCACCAATTCACCATCTACACGACACTAAATTTTGCTCAGCAGCCCGTTCGTCTCGGTGTTTCGTCTAGAACCACATTGCATAGTTGGAGGGCATTGGTGCTCGACTCGAATGTGCAGTTCGCCTCCCTCAGTCGTTGACTGGTAAGTGATTTGTCGGTTTCTATTATTATTACGAGCCGCGAGTGGTGTCTTTGGAATATGACCGCACCCGGTCTTGAGTGGGCCCAGTTTGGGGCACGCAGATGCCCAGTGGCAGTGGCGATGCAAGATGGCACAGGGTGTCATTCCTCATTGGTGGTGATGACACAATCCTGGGAACGTCGTACTGTACAGACTGGAAGCCTTGCACCAGAGGACCTCGGAATGCACACCAACGCAGAGCAGATCCATGGGAGGCATCCACACGGTGACCAGCCTGCAGACGTGTCCATTGAAGGGCGGGAGTGGTCGTACAGTGCTGGCATGGCTTCTACGCCGGACGCCGTATCTCTTGGTGTTGGCTCTCGATAATCGTGCCTGCAGCTGCCGTGATGAGAAGCTTTGATACGATCCGACTGTGCGGGAAGCTAGCTTGAGCTCCGTGCCATCTCCGTGCGATGATGCCACGGGGCCACGGGCGACAATCGGTGATACTCGAGGCGTCTGGTAACCCAAGGGCTGGCACGTGGGATATCTCCGTCGAGTCCTGATACCGCCGGGACCAAGCCGCATCAAAGAGAGCCGGACATGATGATGCAACACCTGTGGCAGCATCCGTGTTCCGATGTCTCTCTGGGGCGATTCCCCTTGTCAGCAAGCCGTGGACCAGTAGCGCAACCCCCCTGCTGGGACAGTGCTAGACGCAGACGCACAGGCAGACACAGGAGCAGAATCGGAAGCCCGACCTAATAACGCAGACCAGACGCAGACGCAGACGCAGACGCACAAGGGGAGTCGGACAACCGTTGGAACCGCAGAAGCGGCAAAGCCCTTGGTGGCACCGCTATTCGCGGTGTTTCACAACCTGGAGACGCGGGAGGGAGGGATGGATGCAGCTCGAGTTGAAGAAGCCAGCCTCGCTGCTCGAGAACCGCCTGGCTGCGCAGCATGGTCGAGGCACTGCGTTCCGTACCTACCTTTCGGATCACGCGACGCCTCAGCGAGCAACGGCACGGGCCCACCCGAGGCGAAGCTGCTTGCCTGCTCCGTGCTCGTTGAGCGACTCGGGCGGCATGGACAACGACAGCAGACAGACTGCCTACCTACCTACCTAGGTACCAGGTAGGTACGGAGTAGGTATCCAGGGCCTGTCGAGGCCTCCATCGTCGGCCCCATCAGGCACCGCGCAGCACAGTGCCATTAGCGGCACCGTTTTTAGAACACACGCAAGGTTCCAGTGGTGGCCCGGCGGCCCATTGGAGCACCCGGACACCCCCAGCAGCAACTGCCCAGTCCAGCCCGCCACTGCGCGTACTGTAAAAGGTACCCGTCTGGGCCGGCCCCATCCAGTAACCGCCCGCTGTTGGTGAGGCGAGCAAACAGCTGGCGGCGTGCCTGGGGCCAGCCGGCCTGAGGAACTGAGGTGTCCGGCTCCAGAAAACACCGCCCCGGCCAAATTTCCACGCAGCCACCTCCAGCTGCCAGTCTCCCTCTTGCACCCCCATTCCCTCGTTTCCAGATCCCATCCAACCTCACCGTCCAGTTCGAACGTGAGGGCGTGGTGCGCATTCTGGCAGGGCGCCGCCGATCATTTCCTTCGCCCTCATTCTGTGCTTGCCGGTGTTCCCTTTAGGTTCCTTTCTCCCCTCCGGCCAGTCGGATTCTCCAGCTCCGGCCCTTGTGGCTCTTTTGCTCGGCAAAAGCCTCCTGAAGAGCTTCGAGTTGCCGTCACCCCAACCCCATCCCACAGCCCGCACGCATACGCATCGAGCCGGCTGGGTCACAGGCTGCAGCTCCCTTCTCGCCAAGTTCTTTCTTGGGAGACGAGTCGACGAGCGATCACCCCGCGTCGACGCTGCCCCCGTTCCTCCAGTCCTGCCTTGCTGCCGAGCCGGACGCTCCGTCGCCCATCATGTCCTCGCAGCCGCAGCTCAACATCGACCGCTACGTCGTGATCCATGTGGCCACGACGTGCGACGAGCACGGCGTCTATGTTACCAAGGATTCCGCCGAGGTCATTGAGCTGGGATGGATTCTCCTTGATGCCAACTCCCTCGAGGAGGTGAGTCTCCATTTTGCGCCGCTGCACCTCCATCCACCGTGTCCATCGCCTGCATGGACCCATGTCTGGCCATATCTAACCTCGTCACCCTCGCCTCGACAGATTACCCACGAGAGCGTTCTTGTCAAGCCGCTCAATACTCCCATCACTCCGTTGTGCAGTAAGTGCCCCGACGCCACCATCATTTTATTCCTCCCCGCGTGTCGTGCTCTTTTTTGGGGGTCGCGATGCAGGCTCCGCTTGAGTTTGAGACTCCAAACTCTGACAGCGCCTACCAATTGATGAGACGCATCAAAGCTGACCACGATGTTTTTTCCAGCGAGCCTGACGACGCTTACCTGGGAGCACGTCCGAAACGCCGGTACCTTTAGAGATGCTATCACTCGATTCGACACGTTTGCTACCGAGTATCTGACGTCCAAGAACCTTGATTTCGTCTTTGTCACCCTCGACGCTTGGGACCTCCGTGTCCAGCTTCCCCGAGAAGCCCGCGACAAGGCCGTTGTGCTGCCTCCTTACCTGCAGCACTCACGGACCTTTGACCTCCGAACCGAGTACCAGCGCTGGCAGCAGCACCACCCCGAGTCTCTGCCCTTTGGGCCCTCGATGCTCTCCAACATTTGCGCCGCTCTCGAGGTCGAGCCGGTCCAGTCGAGCGCCCCGATCAAGCACAATCTTCCGTTTCATCTGCAGGCTCTGGCCCCGGCTTCTCCACGCCGCGCCATGGAGGAGGCTATAACACTTGCCCGCGTCCTTCGTGGTCTGATCCGCAAGTCGCAGCCTCCCCAGGAGCACCCGGATGTTTTGACCAGGCCGATGGATGCCAGAGCCGATGTGCGGGCCTTTCTGTCTGAGAGGAGTAAGGTCCTCCACATGTCTGGCCTTCCACATGACACGACTCAGTCCGAGCTTGAGAGTTGGTTCACCCAGTTTGGTGGCCGTCCCATCGCCTTCTGGACGCTCCGTACTCCGGAGCAGCACAAGCCAACCGGTACGGGTTTTGCAGTGTTCTCTTCCCATGAAGAGGTGAGTCTCTTGCTCCCGCAGTTTCCCCAGCACAAGATTCCGTCTGGCCTTGTTCGTCACCTCGTGGAGTAAATGAGCAGCTGCTAACTATAAGGTACCTAGGCCGCTGAGAGCCTGTGCATGAATGGACGTGCATTGAATGAAAAGGCCATCGAGGTCTCACCCTCGTCCAGCCGGGTTCTGGACCGCGCTCAGGATATCCTGACACCCTTCCCTCCGAGCAAGAACCGTCCTCGACCGGGTGACTGGACATGCCCGTCGTGCGGCTTCTCCAACTTCCAGCGCCGAACTGCCTGCTTCCGCTGCTCGTTCCCAGCCATGGGCGGACCTGGCCCTGCAGGTGAAATGGGCGGCGGTGGCGGCGGTGGCGGCGGCGGCGGCTATGGCTACAACTACGGACCCCCTGCTATGATGCCTCCTCCTCCCCATGGTGGACACCACGGCCCTATGGGCCACGGCGGACGCATGGGTGGCGGCGGCGTTGTACCATTCCGCGCTGGCGACTGGAAGTGCGGTAACGAAGTCTGCGGCTATCACAACTTTGCCAAGAACGTCTGCTGCCTTCGCTGCGGAGCCAGCCGCGCCGGAGCTGCTGTCGTGGCTGATTCTGGCTACCCGTCTCCGATGGACAGCGCGTCGCAGTACAGCATGAGCCAAGGATCCATGGCCGGCACTCCTGGTCCCGGACCCTTCGGCTCTGGAAACTCGTTCGCGTCCGGCGGTGGCTACAACCAGCATTTCGCAGGACCTCCGAGCCATTTCCTACCATCCGGCATTGGTGGCGGCGCCGGTGCTTATCCCAGCTCTCTGAACACTCAGGGCTTTGGGTCGGCTCCCGGATCGCACTCTGCCGGTCCCTTCGACAGCAGGGCCGCTGAGGCTGCTTTCCAGTCTGCGACTAATGGTCCGGCATCCGCAGGCCCTGGTCCCTCCAACAACTTCTACAACAACAATGGCGAAAACGACCCCTTCGCCTTCTTGTCCAGCGGCATCGGTGGACTCTCCGTCAGCGGCGGCGATGCTCGTCAGAACGGCGGAGGTGCTCCCCCGAGCAAGTCGCCCGCCTAAGACAACGACTTGATAGCTACCTACAGCCCGGTCGCTGCTGTACAAGCTTTCCTTAGATCGTCATATGCAACTCGACGGTTGCGTATCTTTCCGTGTCGTCTTCACGCTCGCACAACAGAAACGACTTTGGGATGATGAACATAGAGCACTTGACCTTGGCAAATACCTTCTGGACTTAGCTTGCTGTTTCAAAGGGAAAGGGGGGGCATCGGTGTGTATTTGGTTTCCAGGACCAGGATGGCGTGTCGGACGCTTTATATTTCAGGTGGGATGTGGTAAAATTTGAAGGCTGGAAGACAAAAGTGACTATACCACGGCTGTTCTGGTTTGACGAGTCTTCGGTACAGACCTTTGCTAGGAATCTGTTGTCTCTTTCGCAGGGGGGAGAAAGGCCCCGGCATCTATCTTCGGTCAGATGATGTGGACTGGATTTTGTGAGGGTGGGTTCGGACGTGGAGGCGGCTGGAACCCTTTTGTTTGTCCCGGCGGGGTGCATAGCGAAAGGGAGTCTAGGGGTATGTCTTGGCCTTGGTGTGCGACTCAAATATCCAGTTCACCGGCGTCTGCGTCTTGCCGCCACCCTCGGACCAGGGCATATTATTCTCACCATGTCGTTTTCCTTTTTCTCCCTTTCCCAGTTTTCCTTGCGTCTGTTCATTTCGTTCATTTGTCCTTTCTATCTCTTCCCATCTCTCTCTTTTTACTTTCTCGCAACCCCCTTCTCAGACTTTAGTGTTATATTGGACCGGAAGGGGACGAGGGGGCGCTGTTTTGCGGGAGGAATCGGGCGAGGAGTCGGGGGGCTTCGGAACTGTTCAATGGCTTTGGCTGGTTGGGGGCGGGCTTGTCGGGGGGGAGGATGGCCGTTTCCCCCTCTTGTGTTTGCGATTTGTTCATTAAAAAGAAGGGGTGTCTGAGCCTGGGATGCCGAGGATGATGTGGGTATTATGGCGGAGATATAAAAACTGTTCTTGCTTCGTATCTATGAGTGCTGCGTTGGCGTGATGGTGAGTGTCATGCTATACGAATCAGGGGTACAGGATTGGATCATATGCGATTACGCGCTGGGGACCGTCGTGATGGGTGAAAGGCCACACCTTGGTGACTCTTGATTGTATTGCCTTTCTGTGCTGAATTACCGTGCAGTGTCATGGCCAGTATCTGGTTAGAGCTAAGCCAATGTTCCTGAATCCTAATCCCCCCCCTGTTCGACACCCTCCATGAGAATGTGGTCAAAGAAGTCATCGATGTAGTTTTCGAGTGTCTCTTCATCCCACATCTCCTCGTCCTCATTTCCACCCCCATTTTCTCCATCACTGCCGTCCCCATCTTCACCGCCGGCCTCATCCTCGTCCGCGTCCTCGTCCCCTTCCTCGTCGTCCTCGTCACACGACTCCTCCCCGCTCTCCGTGTCGTACTCGTCATCGTCCTGCCCCGGAACCAGCGTATCCTCAGACCCGTCCTCCTCCTCCTCCTCCTCCTCCTCC
>PKSG01000121.1:0-65223 GCA_002916505.1 Tolypocladium paradoxum
TCCGCATCGCGCCGCTGCGCCGCACGGGCGAGGACGACGACACCAAGCGCGCGCGCCTGCTCTGTACGTGCCCCCGCCGTCCACGGCCCGCGTTGCGGATGCCGCCGCTGACCCCCCGCGCGCGCGCAGACCAGTCCCGCAAGCGCGGCATCCTCGAGTCCGACCTCCTCCTCTCCACCTTCGCCGCCGCCCGCCTGCCCTCCATGACCGGCCCCCAGCTCGCGCAGTACGACCTGCTCCTCGACGAGAACGACTGGGACATCTACTACTGGGCCACGCAGCGCGACGCCGACGCCGGCCCCGGCTTCTCCACGAACCCCGCCGACGACCACGACGGCGACCGCGACGACGACGCCCTCGTGCGCCCGACGCCCCCCCCCGGGGAGTGGGCCCAGACCGTCGGCAACGTCAAGCCCGCGTACCGCCCCGTGCCGACGCGCTGGCAGGGCAGCGAGATGCTGGAGCTGCTGCGGAGCCACGTGCGCAGCAGGAGCGTCCATGGCGGCGACGGCACCGGCATGGCGTTCATGCCCACGTTGGACGAGTCCAAGTGAGGGCACAATGCGCAAACGCCAGCACGAATGGGCGGGGGAGGGCATGAATGGATGAGTGTGGCCTCGAGGCACTTGACCCGGGGGAAGACGGCACGTGTATCAACACCGTCTTGTGACATGACATGGGACTAAAGGCGCAAATGTAAAGACGACGGGGGCGGCATGCTTCGATGCGTCGATAGAAATACCAATGCTTGTGGACTCTGTACAAGCAACGAAAAAGCGGAGCCTCCTCCCCTCCAAAAACTCCCCAGCATGCCCAAGCCCGATGCCGTCGAAATCTGCCCTCCAGCCCTATGCTCCCGACTCCCTCCCCAGATATACACAGAGAAGCCACCCGCCAGCCGTAGCAGAGTGCAAAACACAAAATCAAGCGCCTCGTCTCGTCATCAGTCTCGTAAGAAGCCAGGCTCGCCCGGCGTCTCCCTCCTCGACGTCGGTAGAGAGCGCGTCCGTCGTCAGCCGTTGCCCTCGGGCAGGATGTTGCCCAGACTCCTGAGCACCTCCATGATGGGCATGTCCTTGGTCCCCGCGCTCGTCTTCTCCCGTTGCTCACGCTCCCGTAATCGTACAGAGCTGATTCGGAGCACCTGGTCCGCTTCTTTGCCGCCCACCAACACTCTTTGCTCCAGCTTGTGCACGTTGTCCGCCAGCTGGTCCACTTCAAACTCCAATGACGACTGTATCTTGCGTAACCTGGCTTCCGTTTTCGACCCGAGTGCGACAAACGAGTTTGCTTCGTCTGCTAGATATCCTCGTATCTTGCCCTCGTCTTCATCCAATAGATCAAAATCTGGCAGAGTAATCTGGTCCGTCTCGTCGGGTGAAAATAGAGGCCGTTGTTCTGGCGGTGGCTTCCGCCGCATCGCCAGCCAGGCTTTCCGTTCTTCTTGTAGCCTGGAGCACAATCAGCCTATGCACATGGCTCTGGCAAATTCGTGTTACCTACCTCTTGATCTTGCCTTCTAATGATGCCATCTTCTCATCCAGCTCGATATTACGCGGATTCGGTTTCAGCACAACCTTTGGCTTTGCCCCGTCGTCGTCTCTGCTAAACCAGTCCGAAAACTCCGATCGGGACGCAAAATCCTTAAGTAGTTGGTCCTGAATCGCACGAGCTGGGAAAGAGTCAGCAGGCCCGTCTCTGGTGGGCATGAATGGCTCAACGTACCGCCGAGAATCGCATTCGCGTTGGGTGTCCCCAGGGGAGGCTTTTCGGACAAGGCGCGTTCGCCGCACCACATCAGGAGCTGCTTCATCCGCCTCGGCTCTGGCAGTCCCTCCGCCTCGATATGCTTGTAAAAGTCCATAGGGTCCACCTCACGATGCGGAATGGCCGTCTGTCCGTTCTCGATTAGGGAGCTTGCCCTCCGGCCGCGCGACCCCAAACTGCTCCTCCGATTTGAGTTTCCCTTTTTGCGCATCTCCTTGTTGCGATTGATGATTGGCGTGTCGCTCATCGGCAGCGTGATCTTGGCCGACTCAACAGGCGCCCGCTGCTGCGGTGATTGATCTTCCTCTTCCGCCTCTTCGACCACGCGGGACCCCTTCCCCTTCCCACGGCCGTGTTTGCGCGATGCGCCATTTGTTTGCACATCTTCCGTACCGGCCTCTCCAGATAACCGCTTGCTTTGCCGGGTCGCTTTCTTCGGTACCTGCGGTTGCGAATCGTCTGGTGGCGCGTCGACGCTTGCTTTCCGCCGTGAGGACTTTCTTGTCGTCGTGGTCGTCTTTATCGCAGCCGCCGCAGCGGCCCCCGGCGTCTCCGTACTCGTACTCGTCTCTTTGGCAGCCCTGTCTCTGGCCGGCCGCCCTCTCCCCGGTTTCTTCACAGGCGGTTCCTGCTCCTCCGTCTTCGGTCGCTTCGACTTTCGGACAAACAGAAAGTCATCGTCCTGCTCATAATCGGCTGCAGCTATTGGTTCCGTCAGCATATGGGCCCCGACAGGACGCGATGCCTCCGCCCGCCTGGAAACCTACCCGCAAGCCGCTTGCTTGTTCTGCGCTTCTGCTGGTCGCTCATGCTAAGAAGTTCCAGCGCCTGTCGAGTTGCCACGAGAGTCGTCATGGATGGCTGATTCGCGATGGCATGGACGTCGACGGCTGGTGCGAGGATCTTCGTCGATTGACGAGGTCGCGGTAGGTCGGTCGTCGCGTGTGGGACGAGCCTGCGGCAAGTCGCGTCAGGAGGCTCGCGTCGGGCTCGAGAGCCGGCACATTAAAACTCCCGTGTCGGCGCCCGGCTCGATGCGCGATGGTCCCGGTCAGGCGCAGGCAAAGGATGATGAGGTGGCAGCCTGCGGTCGCGAGTCTGACGATGGCCGGGTGTGGGAGAGACTTGCCTCTGTTGTTTACCTCTGCAGGTGAGGATGCTGTCGAGCCGCTGCGCTAAGCCCTTTCGGGTGATATGACCCCACCACGGCGGATTCGCCACCGCGACTGCTGATTGGCTGTAGTGACTTACACCCAACTCGTCAGGGAGTGATTGAGGCAGAGCAAGATATTTCACGCAAGTTGATGCGGCCATGTGTAAACCATTAGTCAGTGTTGTAGCCTCCGTTGAATCAGCCACTCTCAAAATAGATACCTTCGAAGTAGATCCTTACATCACCCGAGTATGTCATCCACCAGCGCACTATATCATCCGTAACGCCACAAGCAAAGCAGTTCCTGCTGCCCAACACCTATGGATGTGCGCGTGCCTCGCAGACATGTTTTACGTACAAAAGTAAAGGGAAAACAGGTCCAGGCCGGGGAATAATAGGAACCTCCGTAGACCGCGTAAGACGAGCAGGATTAGAGGGAACCCATGGCATCCTCAACTGCCATGACCCGGAACGGAATTCCACTTGCTCAGACGATCGCTCGACTTGCGAGGTCGCCTTCATCGCGGGAAGAATGGATTTGCATGGTATGTCATTTTGCCTACGGCATCGCCCTGTTCATTCGGTCTCGATGTCTCCTCCTAGGAGAAACGACGCTGAACGCCCTGGCCGGCCAGGACCTGCTGGTTGGGCATTGGCGCAGCCATGCCGTAGGGATTCATCTGAGCATTAAACGGCTCGACAACCTGCGACATGTAGGCACCATGCAGACCCTGCTGTTGGGTGACAGGGCAATCCTTGTGTGCGAGCAAAAGAGTCTTCAGGTTGACGACCTCCTCCCTCAATTGTGTAATTTGTGCTGTGAGAGCGTCGTTCTCCGTGCTAAACATTTCCACCTTGGTCTGCAGGTTGGCCAGCCACTGTTTCTTTCGCTGACGGCACTTGAGGGCCGCAACACTGAATCAAACGTCAGCATGCACAGGGCGGCGAAGGGATCGCACGGGCAAACGGGGCAGCATACCGATTCCGCTCCAGAAAGTTCTTGCGCTTCTCTTCGTCGGTCATCTTGGACTTGGTGCCATCCTCGTGCTTAATCATGTCGTCACCATCGTCGTCGTCGTCGTCCGAGGGCTCAACGCTGCCACTGACGGCTCCACTGTTGCCCTTGGCCTTTTTATTCGTCTGTGCCTTTGCGGGCGCATCATCCGCTTTCCTTCGGCCATTCGCTGTCGAGTTGTTCTTGCCCTTGCCCTTGCCCCTCGTGTTCGGTCTCGCCAGCGCGCCGTCGTCTGACATCATGCTGGCGTCGCTACCACCCCGTCCGGAATCGATCGACCCTGCATTCCCACTCGACATTTGGGGCGAAGTGTCTTGGTTTCGCGGAGGTGCCGGCGCAGGGTGTGCATGCCCTGGGGCGGTTGGGGCCGCGAATTGGCTTGTGTTCTGGCTTCCGTTCCGGCCTTGCGCGCCTTGCGCGAGCATAAAGAGACCATTTGCGGCGTCGTTGTCGTGGGGGTCGAACGGCCCGTGGGCCTGCTTTGGCTCGGGCTTGGCCGTCGACAAGCCGTTGGGCATCTCTTGAGGCTGTGATGTAGCTGCTGGCTGCTGTTGTCCTTGCTGTTGGCCGCCGTTGCTCTGTTCACGCTTGGCAGCCGCGCTCAGGGCCGTGCGATGAAAGTCGATCGTACTCGGCGTCGCGCCACCGCTGGCAAGCTGGGCAAACAGGGCTTGAGAGTTGGGACTCGGCGCAGGGAACATAGACCCGCTGCCGCCAGGAGTGAGCCCCGATCTCAGAGAGGATTCGTTGGGCGTGGGGAAGCCGCCGCGAAGATGATGGGTGTCGCCAAAGTAATCATTCGCGGGCCCCGACAACATGGCAGGGCTCAGGGGTCCGGTGCGCAACGAGCCTCCGCCCCAGTTGAAAGGAGTCGCGCTGCTGCCCGGCAAGAGTGACGAGGGCGAGGTCAAGGCGGCGACGGATGGGAGCTTGGTGCCTCCCGGGGTCTCTGGACCACCACCCCCGAAGGACTGCTCGAAGGGGTTCGGCTCCAGACTGAGAGATCCCCCGACTTGAGCCGCGAAGTAGTCTGGCGTATTCGTGGTTTGTTGCTGCTGCTGCTGTTGACCTGGTCGGGGCGGCGGCGCAAGCGGCTTGGTGGCTTCGGCATTGGACGAGCCTTGAGGCTTGACTGCAGTGTCAGTCTTTGCGTCGCAGTCTGTCTCGGATGTGAGCGCGATGGTCTCGGTCGTCGGTGCTGGTGTTGTGGAGGCCGGGTGCTGGAGAGTTACGACGATAGGGGCAAGGGAAAGCCATGATAGGGCGTCGCAGCAAAACGGAAAGAGGATCAACGAGGCTCACCTTGCCGTGGGGGTGAGTTGTTGGGTTGTCTGGGGGACTTCGAGGGACCTCGGGTGGAGGGGTTCTTCGGAGAGGTCCCCATGATGACGATTGCCTATGATGTATAATACTCTGTGGGCAGGCGTGTAATGTGGTTGCAAGGGGTGGGGCGGAGACGAAAGGCAAAACAGCCCGGGGGGATACGGGAAGGATACGGGCTAAAAGAGGGTTTCGATGAGGTCACAAGCAGAGGGCTGGCAGAAGTTGGCAGATGAGGCAGACGAGGAGGCGCTCTGGGCGAGCGAGGGTTGACGCCTGCTAGGGCGGGAGTGGCTCTGCGCCAGCGTGTCGCAGACGATGATGGGCCCAAGATGCGCCGTCCGGGGAAGGGCAAAAAGGGTGTGCCGAGTCCCGTCGAGGGAGCGCCGAAACGGTATGCGCCTTGGGTGGTGGTGGGATTGCGTGGCCGGCTGAGGATGGTGAAAGGTCGAGGTGGGAGAGGGAAGACGTCAGAGATGACGTTGTGGGAAAAGCCAGCCGGAGAAGGCGCAGAGAAAAATATGGCGCTGGGGGTGCTGCGTCCTGGGCTCGGAAGGCTCTTCTGTCTCGTCCAGGATGCCGGATGGCTCCATCATCCGTGGCCCGAGCGGGGGGGAGATTTGGGGGCCCGGAGAGGAGAAGATGCTGCTTCCAGGGATGCTGTTTGCCTGCCTGCTGGCTGCGTGAGGTGGCCGACAACCGCGAACAGCCCGCACTGTGCGGGAACTCCGTCCATCATCAGATGCGGCCGAGATCGCCACTCGCAGGGAGATTGGAAAGGTGTGCTGATGAGAAACGAGTTTTGGTGTTGGGTGGAAGGAAATACGAGCATGGCATGCAAGCAGAAGCTCCAGCTGGTTTGGCTCTGACCTTGCGCAGTCCGGGCTACCTACCTACCTACCTTTTGTACCTATGCCCGTGAATGTGAATTTGTGTGGGGTGCCCTACTAGGTAGGGAGCATGCAGGACTGAAGGTTACCGTAGCCATCAGACGGCGGTTGACAGCATGGCTTTGTTCGGGAGACAAGTTCAACCTCCTCCCAGGCCAGCCCGAGCCAGGAGGTCAGTTTTGCTTCTCGTGCTCGTATTAACAGACAGTCTCTGGTCTCACTGCCGCCGGTCGCGGAATTCTGGTTCGCGCTACGGCTGTTCTCTCCCGAAACGGGCACCATGTCCACCACACCTCGCAGCTGGCCCCGTATTTGCACAGTACGGGCACAGCAAACGGTCCTCTCGCTGTGTCTCGCTGCCGCATGCGACTCACCCGCGCCACGACGTCTCATGCACTGTGCATATACTTCGAACACGTCTCCACCCGCAACGAACAGGATGGGTGGGACAAGTCACAACGCCAGCTGCAAGCCGGCGGACCTCCATCCAGCTTTTCCACCATTCCTACTCGTCGTCCAGCCAAGCCCCGGACAGCTATTGATGAGTGTGGGTCCCCATCGACCCAGTGCGCGGCCGTTGTCGCGATGTGACGGGACGCTGCATTTCGCTCGCCGCCGCCGTTGTTCCCGTCCCTTGGGCGCTCCAAGTGAGCGAGCGGACGTTGCTGGGTTGAATACCTAAGCAGAGCAGCCGAATTCCGAGGCCAAGTCCAGACAGAGCGTACCTAACAATTGAGACGGCGTATCCGGGCGTCAAACGAGCCGACACCGTCTCCGCGTGGCACACGCTGCTGCACGGCCAACACAAGGTACCTACGGAATATTCATGCGCCTCTTCACCGACAGTCATCCATCGCAGCCTCGCCGCCCTCCAGGTCGACCAACCGACTGTGAATTGGGTGGCAACCCATTGTGCGTCGACGTCGCCGTATTTACTGTTACTGGCACAGGGCCGGGCGTCTCACAAATTGCGACATGCGCGCTCGTCATTAGCAGCCCGCAGTGGGAGCCACGGTCAAGACGACGTGCAGCGAGCGACCCTGATCCCAGCGGTCCGTTTTCGAGCGTAACCCTGCGGCGTGCCCGACCTGGATACCGGCGCAGACTGCGAGTATTATCGCGGACAACAAGAGGATAATATCGTCGATTGCTGAATTACGTCAGTGCCTGCTCTCCCTGCCCGGCCCAGATTGGGCGTGAAATTCCTCTCAACACACATGGCGTTGGCCCCCCAGCGCATCTTGCACACTGTGCCGTGACATGCCATGCAGCCATGGATTACCAGATGAGGTGCGGGTACCGTGATCAGTTGACGTCAGCAGCCAGGCCACGGCCCCAACGAGATATGACGAAACACGTCGAATCCGTCCCATCCCTGCGCTCCCTTGCGCTCAGAGCGGCCAATGCCTCAAATCCTCAATCCAGGCCTTCCCAGCTCCGTCGCGTCCGAGACAAGACGAGACTCGACAATCTGCGCAACTGGCATCGTGATCTGGACCCCTTGGCCCCCTTGCTGTTGGTTTAGGTCAGGGACCCACCCCTATGCGCCGTCGCGCGAGATGTGAGATGACGCAATGTGTTGCTGGCTGCGATAGCCCGAGCATGAACAACTTCACGTTTGTTACTCCGTAGGTTGAGCCCCAGTGGTTGAATCGAGGTCTGCTGCTGCCCAATCATCGCCGCAAGATGCCCGCGCACTTGTCCTGCGCCCCACGCGTCTACCCCGAATTGTAAGACTGGTGTGCACTCACAAAGGCTGTGTTGTCGAGAGCGGAACAAATACCTGGCATTCATGGCAAGACAGAAGTTTGAAGGGTGGGGGCAGAGGGCCTACTTTATACCCTTAAGAGTCGGCGGCTGATCCAGACCGCGACCTAAGGACATCTGTCCCTTAGGCTCAAAGGACACCTGTCCTGGGGTTGTCCCATGCGTCTACCCCGCGTTGCTTGGGCACGCCCGCAGCGCGTGTTGCAATTGTATAGGTGTATATATATAAATACCATTTATTATTTTGCCTCAACACCAGCTGCTGCATTGTCGTTCCAGGGATGACTTGGCTAAAGACTGTCGGACCATTGTCTCCAGGTGGTAGCTGATGACAGGACGGAGTTGCCACTGCTGTATTGTCCTTTCTAGGTCCAGCAACATCGAGCACGAGGCTTGGTTGAGACGGCTGTCTGGGGGCACAGCTGGAGCTCTCCCGCTCAAGCACCCCGTCCGCCTACAACTTCACCGCACCACGCCCCTTCTGAACCCGAAACCCATGCCTCGGCGCATGCACCCTTACGCTGCCGCCCTCTGCCGTTGTCTCGAAAACCACCTCGTCCTTGTCCATGCTCACCAGCTTCCCAGCATCCGTCCTCGACGCGCCCGTGTCCGTCGGCGAAACGGTAACCGGGTCGCCCTTCTTCAGGCACTGCGCTTCAGCGACAAAGTCGGCCGCGTCGACGTTCCCCTCGCTGTCGTGGAACGCTGATCCGGTGATGAGCTTGGCGGCTTCCTCGCCGGAGAGCGTGCGCGGCTTGGCCATTTTCTTCTTTGCGGCGGAGACGGCGTCGCTGAAGCGCTTGATCCAGGCGTAGGCCTTCGGGTACACGGCTGGGGAGAACTGCTTCTCCGGCAGCGCACCCGGCATGCCGGCCATCCAGTGCAGCGGCCAGACGGCCTCAATGTCCGCCAACCCCGGCCCCTCCGTCTTCAAAACCCAGTCCCGCCCGTCCGCCAGCAGCGTCGTCTCCAGCAGCTCAAACACGCCCGCAAACTCCCGCAGCAGCTCCGGCCGCGCCCGCTGCAGCCCCTCCGCGCTGAACTTGACGCCCGTGAAGTCGCTCCTGTCCTTCTGGAACGCCGGGTCCCGGAGCAGCGGCAGATCCGTGGGGAGCAGCGCCATGGCGGTGCTGAAGACGCCGCTGTCGACGGCCAGGCTCGCGAGGAGCCGCTCCACGGCCTGCTCGTTGCGCTTGCTCGCGCCGAGCTTTGGCGCCGACACGGGCAGCTCCTCGAGCTTGCGCAGCTGCAGGCGCGTGTCCAGGTAGACGTCCCGGCCGATTGACATGATGGGGATGCGGCGGTAGGCGATGCCCAGGCGGCCAACGTCTGGCCGCGGCATCATCGGCGGTTGGAGCTAAAGGCAGATGGTCAGCGTAGCCCCACCATCATACCAAGCACGCAAGTGGGATGGCTGTCAAGACTTACGCATTGGCTGTACGGTATGCCCCGGAGAGCCAGATACCATAAGATCCGCCGAGCATACGGCGAAAAGGAATAGTGGTACAGGACGATTTCCTCGGTGCCCATGGTAGATGAAGCTCAAGTTCTGAAGCTCAATGCCGTTCAACCGATGCAACACTCAACTCAGTTATGAAATTCGATAGGGTGAGTGGTCATAAAAGACGCGGAGTCCGTCTCGCTTTCTTACAAACGGAGATATCCAAGGGCGCGGTCTGACGTCGCGTTCATCCTGATTCCTGAGCCTCGGTTGGCGTTGCGAGTGGGGTGGGCCAGACTTTGGCCAATAGCGTTACACCTTTCAGGGGGCGACACTTCTATACAGTCTTGAGATGAGGAGACGACCGGTTTCAACACCAAGTAGAGGTGCAAAGCACCTTCTTTTTTTTTTCTGTGTCCATCAACCTATCTGTAATCTTCAGAAGCATTCCCACCGTCATCATTCAACCCCACAAGTCCGAAGTCTGTGAGTGAATAGATTCCTGGCTAAAACGCGACTTTGGAAGCAGAGCGTAGACCGAGATAGAACTCGCAAAACAAAGGAAAGATTGTGCCCATGGATGAGCAGCGTCCAAACCATCGCTGGTCCAGGTGGCTAATAGCTTACCAGCCTCCACCGCCGGAGGATGGCTGGATATCTTGGCCAGCCGCCGCGCCGCCACCCCAAGAGTCGCCGCCCGAGCCTCCGCCCGTGTTCTCAAAACCTCCACCTGCGTTGTCGATGGCTCCGTTCTCGAAACCGTCAGATTCGGCAGGAGGCTCCTTGCAACGCACCTTGGTGTGTCCAAACTGCTGGCAGTTTGTGCACTGAACCTTGCTCCCTAAAAAGCGTTAGTAAGACAGTCGAGCTCACAAGGTCCGATAGCACTTACAGTCCCTTGGCTCCGGGCATTCCCGGCTCATGTGTCCCTGCTTCTCGCAGTTGCGGCAGGTTACGCGGTCCATGTTGCGAGGTTGGTCGCACTCCTTGGACATATGGCCCTCCGCGCCGCAATTGTGGCATCCACGAGGTCCAGCCGTCGGGCAGTCCTTGGAAAAGTGTCCCACTGTACGCAGTCAGAATAGGGCATTGCAACATAGGAGGCATGGATGACTTACTCTGTTGGCACTTTCGACATTCCACATTGTCCAGATTGGGAGGTTCCTCGCAATCGGCAACCTTGTGGCCGGATTTGCTACCTTGCAGTTAGCTCATGGATTTCCATTGGTGCATCAAGTGAGAAAACAAGAACTTACCCGCAATTCTTGCAAGCAAATTTATCGACACGAGGCTTGGGACCTAGAAGAACAGTCAGCATTGTGTTAGTTGTGAAGGGGTTGGATGGCGACGCACAGTCTCGAAGGCGATGGCCTTCCTCGTTGCAGTTGTTGCAAGAAATTTTCGGCATCTCAGGCCTGTCCAATCTTTCCTGAGTGCAGAACTTCGAGGTGTGGCCGAGCTCGCCACAGTTGTGGCACCTCGATTGGCCAGAGTTCACAACTTCCCCTGCGTTGTCCAAGCGCTCGAGCAGCTCCTCGCGACTCTTGGGGAACGACTCGGCCTCACGAGGGCGGTCCGGCTTCTCGGAGAATCGATACGAGATGGAGTACTTCTTGCCCATGTTGCCCTGAAGATCCATGTTGGTGAACACGTTCACCAAGTCTCGCTCCGTGGCAATGAAGAAGAGATGGATGCCCTTGTCGAGCATGGCTTCCTGAAGATCACGATACGTGATCGCGCCACCGAGAGCCTTCACATACTCCTGGACGGCCTCCTTCGTGTCATCAAGATCTCTCTCTTCAACAGCCTTCTGAAGCTTGGCCCACGCTTCATCAGCACTGAGATCCGCAACGTGGTCGCGATTGATCTTGCGAGCGTTTTCACAGTTTCTCTTCATGTGGCCTAGAGGATCGTCAGCGAACAGTTCATGATAGATTGGCATTTTTGTTTGCATATCATACCATCCTGGCCACAGTTCTCACAAACCATGGGAGGCTTGTCTGGACAGTCCCGGACCATGTGTCCCTCCTTCTTGCAGAAGCGGCATTCCATGCTGCGCGGGGTGGGACACTCGGCAGCACGGTGTCTGGAAGAGAGTTAGCATCTGACGATATATTTTCTCAGTCATTGAACGTACCCCAGTTCGCCGCAGTTGAAGCACTTCTGTGCCTCGCCGCCTTCAGTAGCGGCCACATCGCCAGCTCCATACTCGAAGGCGCCATTCGCGTGGGTGAGCCTGACAGAGGAACAGTTAGTCCTCGTATCATGGGTCAGCAGCTTGCGGATGGAACTCACGCCTCGTGTTCGAAACCAGCACTGTCGCATCCTGCCTTGCCGTTCATGTTGCTTTCGCCCGCAGGCTTCATGCCGCTGGCGGCAACGCCCGAAGTGTCGCCAGGAGCGGAGGGAACGCTTCCCCATCGGTCATTTCCGCCGCCAGGGGCTGTACCCCATCCGTCCGTCGTCGCCGTTGTCGCACCCCAAGCCGCCATTTTGCCTCAGCTAGAGCAACGAAGAGTTCGAGCACTGCAAAATTTGTGTGTCAGTGAGACCATATGTCTTGTTTGGATGGCTGTGGACTCTGTCAAGAGAGAGGTGGCCTATTTGAAGGGGGAAAGGGAGGAATGGATCTGCGTTTTTGGAGAAAGAGGATAGCGAGGATGCTTCATCTGGCCATGAACCCGCTTCAGAAGAGTTTTGGAGAATGGTGGAAAACACGAGATGATGAAATCCAGTGTGACTTGGTCGCTCCAGAAGTGAGAAGCCGCGACCGGTCGTTGGTTTTACGCCCCGACTGGCCACAGTTGAACTCTCTGGTCTCTGAAGCTTCCAAACAGCACAAATGCGTGTGTTGCACGGCCTCTGGTGGTAACACGAGTGTTGTGGGGGAGGAAAACACGGGATTTGGACCACGGAGAGGCAGCCAGGTGAAGAAGTTGGGGAGTGGCGGGCGTGAGGAACAGCGGCACAGGCTGTTCGTCAAGCCTAAAGCACAAAAGCAACTTACCGAGGGAATTTCTAAGGCGTTTGGAGTTTTCGGGGGTCCAAAGACGTCGATGAAGGCAAAAGGCTTCCGATCGGCTGGCTGCAGACGCGAACGAGTCGACAGCAGAGACCGAGGCCTGCAAGGACGGTGTTGAAATCAGCAAATCAGCTTCAAAAGAGTGATGGAAGCTTTTGAAGATGCTTTGATGGGGGACTCACAATAGGTGGCTCGATTTCTGGTGGCTCTGTGTGCGTGTTTACAAAACGCGTGGTGGAGGTGGAGGAAGAAGGAGGGAAAGGGGCGGGCGGCGTTTGGGCAGGCGAAGAAACACCTCGTGCCTGCAGTCACGGCAACGAGCCCTAACACCCGAGTTTGTGCCTCAGGGGCATTTCAGGCTGCCACAAGACTGCCAGCGTCTTTATTCCCCAGGACACCGGGCGGATGCTGGTAAGATAGCCTGCAGCCGGAGAGTCGTAGGGCTGGAAGCCCCTTGGTCCAGCTATTCCCTTCCATCCAGGGTTCTGGCCAGCTCGGAGACTCCCTGAGGCATCAGTTGCACAACGCCCGACCCGACACCCGAGCAAGGTAGCTCGGCTTCAGCTGGAGTGGTCGTCCTAGATGCAACGTATTCCTGTTCACCATATTTATCCGCACATCCCCAGAGAAGCGGCCAAGCACGTCATGCGGGGTTTGATCCTGGAGAACAGTTTACAATATACGAAGCTGCTCCAAAGCTCCGCGCGGGTCATCCTTCTGGTGTGCTCTATCGTCGATCTCAACCAATCTTGTTCTTCTGTTTGTATTTCTTCGTGCCGACTCCTGAGCCTAGACCGACAGATTTCCTCGTTTGCCTGTCAGCAGCTGCCCGGCGGCCCTTCCAGCGACTGCAGTTACTCTTTCACGCGCCGTTCTTGTCCTGTTTATATTTGATAATTGTGGCCAGTATGCTAGGACATTCCGATATTTTATCGTTCGTACGAACCTCCGAGCTCGATGTCCGTTTTCCCTTCCAAATCGTTTCCAGCCGAGCCTCCACGAGGTTCTTGTTGCCTCTACTCAACTACAAAGACGCTAGTGTCCTCTTCCGAATTATTTTGCGACAACAGAGAGTTTTAAACATGCCTGGCTTGTTCCGTTGATGGCCATCCCTGTTTGCCACCGCGACGAACGGCATGAATCACGACATAATATCGTCAGCGATTCAACATCTGATCCACTTGCCGATTCCAATAACCTTCGGTCGAATTAATTATCCTGGGAGTACTTTCGCTCCTATCTATTTGTCCATGTTGAAGCCTTGAAAGGGGGCTCAAAATCGATGACGAAGAAGGCAAGACGAGGCTTAACGAACCCGAGGCACGCTGATATTTACTGCATATTCGACCATTGTATCCAGCATCATAAATGAGAACATATCCTTCATCTACTGCTAGCCATTTTAAATACATGTACCCTGAGAGACATATGGTTCAAGTATTGTCCGTCGGCAATCACTCGGTCTGTTTGAAGCCGTCTTGACACCCTTGGACTTCTCAACGGCTACCTACATGGCTTCGAGTCTTGCTACTCGTCCTATCTTTTATTTTGCAATTTTCTCACCCAAAGGTTTGGGTCTCAGATACGTCGTTTTCAACACGTGACGCGTTATAGCGTTGATGCCAGCAAGGTTGCAGAGGCGCCCACTGGTGTCTCGCGAACGCCAACGCGAAGTTTCAACTCCAATGCAAGGAGAACACAAATCAAATATGGCGAAAATTATGGAAGCGTAGTGGCACGGCGGTGAGTGCCTTCATTATATCTAGTCGGCGTTTAGGGACTTGTTAGATCTTGCCGCCTAGGACGCTACGATGGCATATCAGCAGATATCACGTTCGAGATGTTTCTGGAAAGTAATGGAAATCAACAAACCCAAGAGCCATGTAATTTCGTCTCTTTTATGGATAATTAATCTCACCTCATAGTTGGAAGGTTGCCACTGGCCTACAAACCGTCGCCGATTTGTCTCTTTGGTGGAAAGGGGGTGATTCTATTAGCACTAGGCCAGTTCACATCTTAGAATTAAATACGGCCAGGTTTTTATTGCCGGTCACATAATCAAGGAGCTCCCTGTACCTGAAAATATGAACCAGTACCTCATCATAAAGCTGAAAGGACCTTGAAGTTTGGTCTGCAGCTCCACGTTGTTGCCCCACAACGCACACCACAACCGGGCAACGCACACCACCTCACCTCGCTCTGTTGTTTTGTTTCTACACAACTCCACGCGACAGCACGCAACGCGCCAATCCTGCAAAGCTCTACCCTCGTCACCCATACCGCGGGAACGTGCTCAGAAGACGATGGCGGACGAGGAAACGCAGAGCCGATCGGCTACGCTCCTTGCTATGCCACCTGAGATCCAAACTCACATCCTCTCATTCCTTGTGCCGTCCTCCATCGAATCAGTCCACGCGGTCCTGTACACCTGCAGACACCTTTACCACGTCGCTCTGCCGCTTTCGGTGCACACATATCAGAATCCTCACCCAGGCGAGATTCGACAGCCTCGCAGCCGGAGCCGCAATCTGGATTTCCTCCGCTACATTACCATCACGAAGCCGCAGCTCGCTCTGTATGTCAAAAGCATCATACTGGATAGTTTCTTGACTGATTCAACCATCGACCTCGACTACAATGGCCTGCAGCCGCTTGGCGCTACAGATGACGAACTGGTGTTCTACGAGGGTCTGATCCGGAATACGTTTAACTCCGACATCGGTCCGGACACACTCTACGGGAACTGGCTTGAGGGATTCAGGGTTGGCGTAGAGGATGCGGAAGTTGCCCTCTTGTTGGTGGTTTGCTCAAGACTCGAGTGCCTTGCCTTTGGCCAACCAATCCTTCCCCTCTACCTCCTTCGCGTTTTGACGACTGCCAGAGACCCCCACCGGGAGAGCCAGATGCTAGGTTCGGTGTACGAGTCGAATCAGCTGCTTTCTCGTTTGCGATCGGTTTACCACGAGTCAGTTGACGTCGAGCAAGGATACGACGGCTTTTCACTCCTTGCGGGAAGGTTCTTCCAACTGCCGCAAGCGCGCTCCTACGAATGCGTTCTAGCGAATAGCGATGGTGGGGCCTACCACGACTTCGACGACGTTCCGCAGGGCTCGTCACCTGTAGAGCACATTGCTCTACGCAAATCTCGCCTCGACCGCAAGATGCTTGTTGCTATGTTGGACGCTTGCAAGTCCCTTCGGTCTTTTGAGTATATACGGGGCACCTATGACATGGATGCTGAAGAAATCCGACCGCGTGTTCTCCTGGAGGCCGTTCTGCTTCACGCCAAGACTCTCGAGTCCCTACACGCCAACTTTGAGCATGGCTGGCAGAAGGCTGGCTGGGTTGAGGGGGAAGAGAGGAAGGAGGAACTCTGCATGGGCGTTGACCTCAAGGAGATGGTGGCTCTGAAGAGTCTAACCGTCGGCATGCCGGCCTTGACTGGTATGACGGTGGACCAACCCGACTCCGCAAGCTCCAATGGAGATTCTTCGCCCCCGGAGATGGAACCCGCGCCAACCTTGGTGCAGTGCCTCCCCGAGAACCTGGAAGACCTCCAGATCCATTCCTGCGGCCCACAGATCCTGCCCCAGGCACGGGAGTTTCTTGACGCACTTTCGGCAGGTGAGCGCTTCCAGAGGCTCAAGCGAATCCGCTTCCTGTTCGAGGAGGAACTCGTTTCCCAAACCGACCTGGCGCTGACCTGCGGCAAGCCTGATGTTCTGCTGGAGGTCGTCATTCAGATGCCTGAAAATAGGGAGTTTGACCATGTCCCGTACGCAATGAGCTCGGATGGATCGCTAACCGATACATTGATGTGCAGCCCGATGAGTCCTCGCGGCGATCGGGAGCTGTGGCTCAAGTACAGAGGCTCGAATCAGGGCTGGGCAACTTTGGCAGGCCATGTTTACGAGGTCCCAGACGCGTAACTCGCCGACACGGAGCACTGGGCCATGAGACGAAAAAGGTGGTGGAGCCAGGAAGGCGATGACCGAGGGCCGTAAGATGCGATTGGCGAGAATCAAGTGTACAACGTTCGGGAAGGGTTGGAACACATGAAGGGCAGATGTTGTTGTTCTGTTGATACAATTGTACGGTAATTGTAGTGTAGTCTCACCACGACGAGCATTATACAATTGACAAAGAAATGTACCCCAAACGCCGACATAGATACTCCCAAGGTGACACGCCCCATCAGAGTGAACACTTCATGGCTTGGTGATCAAATTCCTGCCCGCCCCAGAGCCATTTCCCTTCTTCTCGTTGTCCTGTGGCTTCCCCTGCTCCGCCTCTTCCTCGTCGCTGTCGTCTCCCACGCTGTACTTGCTCCCGTCTGTGTCTTCGGGGCTCTTCACATGAAGGCTATCCAGACGGGTCTCATCGAACGCCGCAGCTTCGAGATCTCCCTCGCCCCCTCTCCGGCGGAAAGGATGCATGCGAAAGCTTCCTCGGCTAGTATTGTCCTCCCCACTCAAGGCACGATAGGCAGCGTCCTTGCGACGTTGCCTCCAGACGAAGAATCCCCAGGCCCCTGCGGCCACGATGACGATGCCAAGAACGACCTCTCCCGATCTCTGATAGGCAGCCCACTTGGCCTCGTCAATCTTCTTCTGCGCCTCCTCCTGAGTGTGGTTCGTAGCACCGCCCACCGTGGTCTCCAGTCCCTTCTCGCCATCGATGCGGCTGTCGGTTGGCTCGCCACCGATGCTGCTAATGTCCACACCCATGAATCGGTCCAGCATGTCGCGAGAACGTCGCGGAAAGTCGAACGGTACCATGTGGGACGCTTCATGGAAGAGAACGTACGTCAGGTTTCGAGCTTCTTGCCAAAAGCCAGCAACATCGCCCTCGAAAGTCCAATTTCGCCGAGGAGCCCAGTTGCCAGGAGTGACTTCGAATCCCTTGCCACCGTTCCACTCCATGTTGCTAATCATCTGTTCGGTGCCGATATGATTGCAGATCAGATCCTCGGCTCCAGAAAAGAGGAGAATCGGGACTTCCTTGATCAAATCAGGGAGTAAGTCTCTGGCCGGCTTTGATGTACTCGCCCTGAAAGCGCGGCTCACAGCTCCGCTGCACTCCTGCCAGCCGGTGCTTCGTTGAACGTTAACGTGCAGGGCACGAGTGACTTCAGGCCGCCTCAAGTACGGAGTCACTGCTGTCAGGTCCGGCGGCCAGTTCATGCCACAGCTGGGGTACGAATCCTTCAAGCGCACATCGTACATGTTGTAGCACGCGTCGGTTCCCGAGCCAGTGCTCGTGAGCTTCAACAGGGTGGCCAAGATATCCTCGCACTCCCTATAATCGACGTGGCCAGGGTTAGTGGAGAGCATCTTGTTGCAGACCCGCACAAGGTCCTGCAGTTGTTTGGCGTCGTCCGAGTCCTTCTTGACCAAGCCCTTCTGCAAGGCGAACTTGAGATATGCGTCGTACTGGTCGTTTGGAGAGATCCAGCCGTTGCCAATCAAGAGACCCTTCAGGCTCCATTTGTTTCCTGGCTTGACCTCATTGCGGTCCAAAATTTTCCTGGCAATGTAGGGAATATGCTGCCCGGCATAGGACTCTCCAGCAATGTAAATCTACGGCGTGTCAGAAGCTGATTCTCTGTGGTGAATACAGCGCACTCACGTCATCTCGGTCGTACTCGGGGAACAGGACGAAGAACTTGTCCAAGAACTGGACGAACTGGTCCGCCATGGTGTCCAGCTCGTGGATGTAGCTATCCGTGTCGACGTAGCTAAATCCCGTTCCTACCGGGTTGTCGACGAAGAGGAGATTTGCGAATTCGTTCCATGAGCCATTGTTCAGGGCCAGCGTATCCTTGTCCTTGACTCTGTAAGGACCGACCTCGATCAAGGCACCGTCCTCGGAACTGCAGCCCGGCCCTCCATTTACCCATATGACGGTTCGCTGTCGGTTCGCAATGTGCTTGTTCTGGAAGTGCCAGAAGAACAGGTTTCCGTGGTGCTCGGGTGTGACCTCGATGTGGCTGCCATGATGCGAACGCGCGTCAGTTTCCCCGGCTGTACAGGAGGGCGTTCATGGACACGGGAAGCGGCTTACCCTGCGTGCATCTTGATCGGATGCGAGTCCTCGGGAAGGCCAGGGAGGTTTCGAACATAATAGTCCGCAGCCGACTTGTCCGCGACGGTCATGGCCGGCCACAAGACCAGAAGAAGGATGGCCGACCATTGCTTGGCAATCGACAGCGACGAGACCCAGGCCATGACGCAGGATCGCTCGTGCTGCCAGCACGGAGACGCGGGGGAAAGGAGCGCAGTTGATCGTGTCTTCGCAGCGCTAGCTCATGGGCGCAAAGATGCGCGGGCGCTGATGCGTTGTCTGACGGTGTTTGGGGGAGTTGGTGCGATGAAGAGGAGAGGTGGCACGTCGCCAGCGAGGCCCGGAGCGGCGGCTCGGATCCCAGGACGGGGGCTGTGGAGCTACAGTGCCATCTCCTAGCCGTCTATAGCGGCGCTCTCTCCTGGCTGGAATCGGGTCTCAATAGAAAGTGGCGTCCCGGCTCGGCTGGTCTAGGGTAGGCTCCTTGCCACTGCCTTGTGTATAGTAGAGAGGCTGCTGCAGCATCTCATGTTCAGGATTCAGGACGTACAGGGAAAATTTGAATGGGGTTTTAATTATCAAGGTCGTATTTGTTGCTGTCGTAGTTGGGCATCGCCTGGCCGTTTACACGGCTTTGGAGTATGATATCGTTGCATTGGCGAGCCTCTGTTTCCACCCCACGAAAACCAGATCCCTCACGACAAGCTTCATCGCCCAGCCACGAACAATCCTGCACCTCAACCGCCACTCATCGTACATGCGGCAAGGACATTGAAAAGACATAAAGCACGCATTTGCCGCCCGGTTCAATCCCTCATCCACCACCGTTGATACACAACGCCGCGAGGTGGGCGTCTTGAAAACATGGCTGCGGGGCGCAAAACCTTCATTGTCGAGCACCTCGACGAGGAGCTCGGCCCCTGGTCCGAGCTGGAATACGCGGCGATAGCAAAGGAGACACGGGACACCAGGGGTCGTTTCATCCTGTCCAGCTTGCCGCCCACATTCCAGGTTCCGGCAGCCCTGTCCAGAAACGGAGCCTTTACGGCGGAGCGTCGCGGCGTCGAAGAGCTCTACGCCACAGACAAGTCTCGCGTCTGCCTGTTGGATCCGTCTGCGTCCGAAGATTTGTCACCGGAAGACGGCGACAAGTTCGATGTGTTCCTGTTTGGAGGCATCCTGGGTACGTGTCCGCGCTCCTGTCACGCAAGACCGTCCACTAACTGGTTGACAGGTGACGATCCTCCCCGGGGTACGTGTGCGCGTCGCTTGGCTCGTTGATGAGGAGACTGACGTTGCTAGACCGGACCTCTGAGCTGAGGGAGAAGGGCTTCGAGGGCCGCAGGCTGGGCCCCAAGCAGATGACTACTGATACGGCCGTGCGAGTGACGCGAATGGTCGTGCAAGACAAGAGTCCGTCCGATCCTCAAGACCGAGTATACCGAAGCCCTCACTGACTCCTCCAGTTGCTCTCGACAAAGTCCCCTATGTCGACTTCCCAGAGCTGAAGTTCAATGACCACGAAAGCACGGAGATGCCCTTTCGCTACGTCACGGACCAAGCCGGACAGCCGATCATGCCCGCGGTAAGAAGTCTCCCACGGACGGATGTTGTTGGAGAATATGCTGATTGTTTGGAAGGGAATGAAGGAGTTGATACAGAAGGACGCCGACAAGGCCGTGGATGATCTATTCTAGTGTCAGGAGCCACGGGCATTACAACAACGTGTCCCGTCAAGCTGTCAAGCACGGCATTCCACGGACCTGATTCCCTGAGGGCTACTGCCTGACCGATAAATATCGCTTATGCCCGCGACTACGTGTTTTGTTCAACACGGGCATGTTCGTATTGCAAGCCAGGGTCAACGGCCGTCTGCGTGGCGGCCGCGTAGCCTCTGCTCAACTCAACACGTCTTGGCGACGAAGCGTTCTGTCATACCAAGTGATATAATAGAGCGAAACCGGGCGTGCCGTATACTCAGACATCCGTCATCTGTGACTATCTGCACTCACCCGTCGACTTGGCCCGTCAAGGTGTCCGTACCACGACGTACAACCCCCACGCAGAGCGCAAAGCTGGACCGCCTTGCCCTACTTCGGTGACTCCGTCCGCTGCCTGTTGTACTCGGCATACGTACTGACATATGCCTTCTTGACGCCTGCAATATACCTTCTGCGGTGACGCGCATGCATTGGCATCAATATTGCAGAGAGCCGGATGCCTGCGTCGGAGAATTTCGCACCGCTCCTCGCAGAAGGGAGACGTGGCTTGCTGCGAGGGGCGTCGGGCGTATCAACTGATCAGCTTTCTGACGGAAACGTAGTTTTCCATGTCGCGAGCAGGTTTCGATACGGGGCATGTGTTCGCGTGGGATTGACGGGAATGACCGCGACACAGGATGGCTCTCGGCCGTGTTACGACTCAAGTTGAAACGCAGCGATCAACGTCAAGACGCCGTGTTTCTCGGAACGTTCTGTTGAGCGTCTCAGCCATGGAACCCAATAATCCGAAACGGGTCCGTAGAAGCCGTGGAGATGCCCCTAAAGGCACACCGGGTCGGTCGTCCACGACGGTGGTCGACGACGGGCGGCATCTCACCGACCACAATGTTGGCCCCAAAATCACCAAACACTGCATGTCAGGTAGTAGAAATAATGAATGTCAGAGCACGGTGAGACATTGCTGGCTCTCGCATTCACTGAGCACATCCTGAACCAGACCCTTGTTTCGAGTCTGGTCTCAAAAGGGCCTCGCTTTGACATTGGAATTAGACAGAAAGCTAGTCGCGACTCGTCCGGTGGTGGCAACTGAGATCGAGGTACTGGTCATTTCCGACATGGAGCGAGATGGGATTGGCAACAACAGACGACAGATACAATGCCCTCTGGTCTTCAGCTGGGCCAGATCGCTTTGACAAGAGAGTCATCTGGCCTGGGCTGTGCAAGGAGCCCGAGTCTCGCCATCTGCCAGCACATGGCAGGGCCGATGTCCAACACATGGAGACAACTCACGCTCATGTCAAGCAAGGCAGGGTTCCCTTCCCAGAAGCTCCTCGTACGCATGCCCTTTCATGCATCGCGATGAGCCTATGAGCGACTTTCTCCTCACGCTTGGTGCTTTGTTTGTCTGACCGAGGCCACGAGAGGCAACGAGCGGAGGAAGAATCCGACCGCACACAACCCCATGTTTGTCCTCCATCAACACACCGGGTTGACTCTCCTGAAACACCCGGCCGCCCGCCCTTGTTCTCCTCCAGTTTGTTTACCTAACGCCGGGACTGAACGCAGCGCCGGGCGCGAGTAAGGGCTGTGCATGTGTGATGGGCTTGATCTGCGGTTGCATCTGCATCTGCATCAGCTCTACGGACTAGCCAGTGCCGTTCAACCTTGCCGTGAGCAATTTCCTCTGCACAATGCGCAAGCAGCGTCTTTAGCTCTTCATGCAAAGGCACTGGTCCTGAACAGGTAATTGACCGGCGTCCGCCCTCGTGGGAGCTGGTGGAGAGACGAGCTGCAGCTGGAAACGAGCTCCGACTTCCTTGTCGAATCGACTTCAGGTTCAGCAAGACGTTTATCCAGATTCCAACAGAGCGGCGCCGACTGTGAAGGATCTTAAAAAAGAGGCGGGAACAGGGAGCGGTCTATTTCCCGGGAGATTGGAGGACCGTGGAAATCCCCGAGCGCGTCTGGGGGGTCTGTAGGTGAGCGTTGCTGAAGTGAACATGAAGCTCGAGTACGAGTACGGAGTGTCCCCACGTCGTTCCGAATCCGAAGCAGCATGACCTCGACGGCAACTTATTAAACCTGATGGCGCGATCCTTGGGTCCCTTCTGTTCATCCTATCTGGTCCTACCGTAACGGGTGCGTCCCCGGTGGTAATGCTCTGTACACCAGCTCCGCACGTGGCGTGGTGCGTTCTGGCCCCAGAAGACGGACGCAATTGGGCCATCCGTATGACGTGTTGCCGATACTTGGGTCGCCGCCACGGCCGGTGAATGAATGCATGAATGAAGCGCTGTCCCGTGCCCGTTGGCCTTTGCGGCTGTCGTTGTCATCTCATCGTTGATGGCCCGCCAACCGCGAGAGAACGGCGCCGGCTGGTTATCGCGGGCCGGGCTGTGCAAAGGGGGAGCGTGCTCAGCAACGAGTTGAGATGAAACCTTTGTGGCCTGAGCCAGGGGTTGACCTTGACGCCGGATCGGATCGGCGCAGGGATCTTGCCTGCGTTTGGCAGCCAGCATCGCTGGACGTCTGTCGCGGTTGACAGAGTCTCCATACCTACTCCGTACGCACAATGGCTTCATTCTGCCAACTGCCGAGCTCGCGTCTGAGCTCGTCTCGTCTCGCTGCGTGCTTGTATGGACGAAGCCGTATCGTGGTACTCCGTATCTGGCAATGTGGACAGCAGCAGCTCGTCGCCGCCGTGCCCCGTCCGTCCTGGTGAGACCCTGGGCAGCCTTGGCTCCTACTCGTAGGTTGCACAATGTACAAGTGGCTGATGCATGGCGTCTGAGGGGACGGCGGTGTCTCTGGCCTGCGGCATCTCGTATTACCCGCCAGTCATGGCTGTGCTGTACCCGTGGGCCTGCCTACCGATCCAGCATAGGCTGGCCGCGATATTACCTACCTGGTCCATACCGACTTGGTCGATGTCGAGGCTCGAGTTGTTGCCGTGGGCATGACGTCGGGTGGCTGTTACGACACTACGTTATTGCCTGGGGCTTCTGTTGATTTCTGCAGGCGATGGTGGTTCGCAGCAACCCCACCGCCTCCGTCCGACCATCATCAACCATCATCCACCCAGCATCCCGACTCGTGTCCACCCGGCCTCATCGACGCTCTGGAGCGCTGGAGACGGCAAGATCCCAGGGACGGGGCCTGAACCCCTGGGATCGCGTCCCTACGAGTACGAGTACGAGTACGTGCCCTAAGCCGTCGATGGCCTCGCCGCGAGCCAGCCCCGGCATACGGCGGCCCCTTCAGCCCGTTGTCGGGCCGGCTTGCTCGCGAGGCACACGCCGTGTACGAGTTAAGGTACTCCGTACGTACCATGACCCAAGCTCTGTTGTCACGGCCGTCCCTTGCCGCAACGGGTCGCAAGACATGTCGCGCAGTAACACAGGACCCTGAGTCCCTCCACGGCTGGGCTGGGCCGCCTCCACAACATCCCATGTCTTCGCTCTCAGCCCTCAGAAGCTTCTATCCGTGCCTCTAGTGGGAGGACCCCTGGCCGTTTGACGAATGCCTGGGAGCCATGCCATGCGGACACCATGCATGAAACATGGGGCGAGGAAATGGAGCAAGGTCAATGTCAAGGTCCAGGCGCGAGGCCTTGAGCCACACCGTCCCCAAAGCGACACCTGACACCGGTCCTCGTACGGAGTAGTCCAATGCATCAATGGGCCAGCGGGTGCCCCGGTCCCCGTGGCAGCATGATTGGCCTATCGCGATCCTTTCTCTCGCGCTGGCCACACGAGACGCCGCCGCCAGACCTTCGGATGCCAGCAACCTCGCTGATATCCTTCGTACGGAGTACGTTCGGAAGATAAAGCCCTGCCAAAAGCAGTGCGACCGAGACCACACGGGGGAGATTATGTGGTCGTGGCGCCATTCCGGCAGCGTGCCGTCCGTCGTCACCACTTGCGGCCTCGCCGCCCTGACCTGCGCCGGGACAATACATGGGCAACACCACATGGCATCCAGGGTGTGTTGCACAGCGCCGGAGTTTGCGCCGTGGCCAGCTCAGAGCCAGCTTTCCTGCTCTTCTGCCGTGGGAGATGCCTGCTGTCTTGTCCGCGCCCTGGATCTGCTCGGCACCATCGAGACGGCCTCATCGGTCTCCAGGCGGTTCAACCCCAATACCATGCAAGTGGATAATGCTCCTGCACAAGTCGAGGTCGCTTGTCCAAGGACAATTTCTGGAATACATACCTCGTACATACGAGTACGCCTCCATCCATGGCTTGCAATGCATCACGCCGCGTGCTCCCCCGCCCTGCACCATGTACAAGGCATTGCCTAGTTGCACCATTGTTGATACATGATGGACCGGCCTTGTTGCCCGGGGGCGGATGGCCCGATGCTTCGCCTCGGCATCTCCCGACAGCCTCTGCTAAGCCTGTGGGCCGCTCCATGATGCCGTCTGGTCACGGACAGACGCCAGTCCGGTCGCAGGTGGTACCGCGTGTAACCCCTGGGCCAAGTTGCCGTCATACAGAACAAGCTTATCCCTGGACAGGTTTCACGCCTCGTTGCAGGACACCAGCCTGCTGACCGATGCTTCTGCTGTGCCTGGAGACACATGCTCGAGCACCGACTGGCAAGCTGAGCAGAAGATGCAGCTAACCATCTCATGGGCCCATCGGCCCAGCTTCGTTCTACACCCCAGTCCCCCGCCGCATCGTCTGGCTGTTCCCCTAGGGTTCAGGGCTACGGACATGAGCAGGATTGGCTCTGGCGCTCAGACAGTCGCCCTACGACCGTGGGGATCTTGGTTCAGACGAGCCTTTGGGAACCTTTTATCTACGATACGCTGACAACTGCATTCGCGTCACGCTGCAAGGGCCTCCCTGTTCGCCAAATTGCCGATCAGCCAACTCACGACGCCCAGTTGTTGCTCGCCTGAGCGCTGGAAAAGGATACAGGGCTATCGTGGTTTGAAGAGCCAGTCGGAGCCGTTGTCGACCCATACCGACTGGACGTACTCTCACGAGGCCGCTCCACCTACCGGCCCGCAGCCTCCCAACGCATAATACGTGCCCATCTTAGTTGTGACATGGCCTTGGGCGGCGCGGTTTGACAAGAACTCAATCCTCGCTCGTTACGAGTACAGCCATCGCACTAGCTTGGCAACGGACCGTTCTCTGGCCCACCGAAGCGTGTTGCTGCATTTCTGGCTTGGGCTTCGTCTCCCCTGTCTGGGCGGTAGTCGTGTACAAGTATATCTATGCGTTGACGGAGTGGATGCCACGACGAATGGTCTTGGTCCACACATGCCAATTCTGGCCCCGGACAATCACCAAGAGCCTTGAGCTGCGTCTCTGTTTGTAATAGTCATTGTAGCACCGACACATATCCGCTCGGCTGGACCGTCTCTCCTACCCGACACATGCTATCTTTCCCCCTTCCTTCAGTATTCGCGGACCGTTAGCACTCCCCTTTCATTTACTCGTATACATCTTGCCTGGCTTGTTAATCCTAGTTTGGAACACTGACGCATGGGGCTGTCTCATGATACATTCGACCCCTCAAAACTCGAAATCGCGTGCTGCAACCCTCTCCAGTCGACAAAAATAGGCACTCGGTTGATCAGCCTGTGGACAGGAACAAAGCATCCCAGCTGTCTTCGGAATCGACACCGCCACCTTCTTCCTGTTTCAGGCACGGATCTGTCATCCTTCATCTGGTGACAACGGTACGGAGAGCTCTGCACCCCTTGCCTCGACGACCTAGACATCACTGGCCGATGGGCGTTTGGGTGTTTCGATCTGCTCGGATCATTAGCCCGTCGGTGCGATTGACCGGCCCACTTGATGTCGATCGCATCAGCAACTTTGATTGCCTTGTCCCTCACCCTGTGCCTGTGCTTGTCACGCCAACCCTCTCGCGAAACAGAGTGGGCACACCCGATACGTCTGTTACTTCCCGACTCCTGGCAAAGCACTCCGGACACCGTTTTAGACTCTGGAATCAGACGAACAGGAGAGTCTGTGAAGGAAAAAAGCCGGGGCCGCTTGAAAATTTACCAGCTTTCGCCAGAGCAACTCTGCCTGGGTATATATCCTCTGGAACGACACAGACCTGCTTACGACGTATCAGTCACGATCGTCATTCTTGATCTTCAACCCGACACACCAACGCATGATCCTGGACACACGGGGTTGCTCAGACAGCCAAACAGCCTTGCTCTCCTACACGCTCGCCCGTTTGCTCGCTGCCTTAAGAGAGCGCGCCTCGAAGCGCGATTTGCTAGCCACCCGTGATTCTTCGAACTAATGCTATTATCCCCAACCCGTTACGCCATCACAAAGAGCTTGGTGCTATGGACGTCATATCCCTGCTGAATCAGTCAGCGGGATCGAACCGTTGCAAGGAAGCCAGCAGAGAATCAACACCACCGTCAGCCATTGGGGGCGTGTCCACCTTGGCCTCGACAGCGCTTCCTACCCCTTCCCCTGAGAGGACTTCGCCGCAGACAGAGGGCGAGGCGGAGCATTTTAGAGGACGCACACCATGGAACGCTGGAGGCTATTCTCTACCTCTGCACATTGAGCGCGGGTTCCGTTCAGCCTCGACCTTTTCACTCCGATCGACCTGCGAGCAATTCGACTCGGACACTTCATACGACACGACCTCTGGCGCGAGCGTTCATTCGAGGAACTGGTCCACGGACTCGGATATGGCATCACGGGATGCGAGCTTATTTACGAGGCCGCAACCTGTTCGGTACGTGGGATTCCTTGTTCCCGGCGAAGCGGAAAGTGTGTGGGCTGGATTAATGTCTGAACAGCACTGCGACTTTGGACTCGGCCAATGGGCCAGTCGACGTTTCAGACAAGAGGTATGACCCAGCGGCCGTTGGTCTTCTCCTGGCGACGTAGCACAAAGACGTGTTTTCCCCTAGTTTGAGCAGAGACCCGATCTTGGAGGGCGAACGACTCTAACAGCAACTTCAGGTCTCCTATCTGGGGAGCACGCCGTGGCACGCACGACGACGCGCCGGATTCTGTGAGGCATAACAGCCATAGCAGCCTTTCGTCGTACGGTTCGTGGCAATCTAGGTCCCACTCGAGCATCTCCTCCGTCACCACGGTCAGCGGAGTGCATCGCCTCGGCTCGTCAGTCACGGAGTTGCCGATTCTGGAGTCGAAGCTTGCTGAGCACGATGAATCGACACGGCGGCAGTTCCACGGAAACGGAAAGATTCCCCTGTCTGCAGTGACAAGGCATCCGCTGGCCGAAGCCATGGAGAACGAGGAGCCTGAGCGGCCAGGGAGCCCCTCGGATGCAGTGTTGAACATGAAGAGACCCGCTATATATCGGCAAAACATGCGCAGCCCATGGTAAGTCCAGTTCTCAATTGTGCCCTCGTGCTTGCTATTGTTCAAGTGCTCGAATACATGGTCCTCCCGCGAAATGGCCGATGACGGCACTGTTCTATTGTTGCTCGCGGTATAAGCCCCCTTGCAAGCTCGCCCGTCGGGCCGATGCCATTCATCCCGCCCGTCGTCGTCTTCTGCTCCCATTCATTTATCAACGATCACATCGTCACTGCATCTGGCGACATCACAAGCACAAAGCGACTATTCATGGTCTGGAGCTTCGACCGACTCTGAGCCATTGTTCAGCCGAGGCGTGAATCAGCTCGTCCACGCGGTCAGCTCGACAGCACCAGGCAGTTCGGACGAACAGCCTCACATGGCCAGCCCAGTACCAAATATCGGTGAAACGTGCTTGCTGTCGTGGCTCGACGGTCGCGTGGTGCTTCATCACTGACTCTGCGAGCGTGGCCTCGTGGCTATTTATTCTCTCTCCTGGTCCGACACTTCAGGCTGTCTTGTTCGACATCAGGCCACACAACTCTCCTGTTCTTTTATCACAGGGCAAGCGTTTGCATCCAGGTCCCAATTGGCGCGATTGGTTCCCAATTGCCCGTGTCGCTTTCGGCTGCTCTTGACGATTGCTCTTCGTTACGGCTGCTTTGACTTCATTCTTCGTTCTCCTGGAGCTAACCACATCCCCAGTCAACCCTTCAACAGGGCCACTCACCTCTTCTCTGCTCCAAGGCTACACAAGAGGGCGACCTCTGCTCCCGACTTTGCACCGGCGTCTGCGTACCTGCCAGCACATACCCGCAAGCACCCGTACGCCATCCCCCGCGCTCCACACCACGCCATGGCCATCTCTGCAAACAGCCCTCCCGGGGCACGAGGCGTATCTGCAGCGGCTGCCCAAGCTGTTCGGGAGAGGCTCGAGGGGCGGGAGTTTGTGGCTCCCAATAGCAATGGAACAGAGGCACGTGGCGATGGGGCACTGACCCTTCGGTCCACGCCTGTCGCCCCAAGTTCGCCGCCAGAGCTTGCATCAAACTGCCCGAAGCACTCGCACTCGCCCTCGCTTTCGAAAGACGAAGAGCCCGAGGCTGCCAAGACCGACAGAGATGATCCTCGGTGCATGTTCGTCGCCAACTGCGACACGGGCTCCCAGCTGCGAAAGGCCATATCTCATCTGTTTGGCCGCAACAAGTCGTGCACCCTGAAGATTCCCAAGGAGGTCTGGGTGTACTACTGCCGCAAGCATTACCAGAGGATCCGCTACCGCAACGCCAGAACATACCCAAGCAACCAGATGGAGCTCGTCAAGGTGCAGATCATCCGCCTCCAGGCCTGGAGCGAGGACAACAAGGCCAAGGGCAAGGGACCGTACATCAAACAGTGGACGCTGTCTCTCCGCAAACGCGAGCAGAACCGCCTCGAAAACGGAAAGGGAATGTTGGACGAAGGCGACGACGACCACATGGCTGCCCAGGGAGGTAGCGCCGTCCCCGATTGGATCATCCAGCTCCTTGGTGACGGCTACACGACCGAGAAGATGCTCGACATTGCCGAACGTCTTCACCAGGAAATCGCAGAAGGCAGCTTGAGCCAGGTCCCGGAGATTGAGTTCCTCCCCGACATCGTGGACGATGGAGAAGGGGGTTCCGCGAAGCCCGTCAGAGCCCGCAGGCAGAACAGCTCGAACGGCGGCCAGAAGACGCCCAAGAGGAAGGCTTCCGACTTGCCCAACCTGGCGAGACAGATCTCGGCCAATGGTGACGGGCCCTTTTCCGACCATCGCAACGAAGTGGGTGAGGATGTCGCTGAACTCGTCAGTCCCTCGGGAAAGCGGGCTCGAATCGACAGGGTCGCGAGCTTGTCGTATCACCAGCCCCCGGACTTGGCTCCTCGCTCCGCGCATCCGTACATGGTTCCTGCATACGTTGATGGCCGCGGAGGACATTCGGGCCCGCCGCGAGCACCCAACGTTGTCCCAAAGATTCGCCCTCTGGAGTACAACCAAGGCCACGTGCAGGGAGATTACGACCACCAGGGCCAGCCACGTTATGGGCAGTCCCCCCATGGCTTCAACGGCGGACAAGACAGCGCCACGTTTTACAACAACAACGCGGCGGCTTCTGGCTATGGACAGTATCCTCGATACTCGCACGGCCACAATGGCAGTGATGCGCAGTTCACCTTGCCCTCGATCAGTGCTCAGATGTCTGGCGGCTTCAACCCTCATCAGTCTCCCTTGCCAAATCAGCTTCATGGCGCGAGATTTGGCAGCAACGGTACCGCCCGGCCGACGCATCAGCGCTCGGCCAGTGCGTACATCCCAGCGAGCCGACACGTGCCGTCGTCCACTCGTCCCTCTAGTTCAGGGAACAGTGCTCAGGCGCAAGCTCAGTTCAGTGTCCGGGAACCTGGAGCTGTGGTGTACGACGTTGGTTCCCAGAACTCCCACGGCCTTGGCGGAGGTCATTGGATGCCCGAGCAGTACGCTCAGGGCCAAGGCTGGGTACAGGAATACGGCCAGCCCTATGCTCCGCAGCAACAGGCCTTTCAGCAGGCGCCCATGTACGACCAATCTCCCCGCCACGACACGGTGAGCCCGCGTTCGGGGTCGTCGTCGTCCTACGGCGGCATGTCCAGAGGCCCCCCTGCCTTCAACGGCGCAGACAACGACGTCTAGGCACAAAACGACCACGGCCACGAGCGGATTCAGAAGCGTGATGTGGCCGTCATGCAACTGTAGGACTTGCGTGGTCCTACCTCATCGGGGTTCAGTGGATACCCCTGTGTACTATACTCTGACGCTGCGCTTGCGTGTCATGGCCTTTCTTTCTTTGTTTGTTTGTTTCTTTGCGTCTGGGAGGTTTGCACGGCGAGTGGCAAGAAAACCATGGGGGATCATGGGCGATATCCGACTGTTTGGTGCGATCTTACGATGGCTGCGTTTGAGTGGGCTTATATGTGGGCAAGAACATTAATACCTGGCTGGAGCAGAAATGAGATGTGACACGACTGGGGGGCGCGGATGGATGGGTTTGACGGCGGAGACAAAAGCGAGAATTGCTTGGTGTGTTCTGAAGGGCAGCTAGACATGGGGCCGAGAGGACAAAACGGTTTTTATTGGCGAGCGCCTGGGTTCGTGCTGCTGGAGCTGTTAAGCAGTGAATTTCAACTGATCTATTCATGTTGTCGTGGCTGTCTGTGCATGTCTATCGTGTTGTCCCTTGCTTCCGTTCATCCATGATGCCCACCTGCAGTTGGTGTGAAGCTCGTGCGTAAGCCGTTCACTCGCTGAACATGACGGCACCCCCAACTGCGTACTTGCACCAATGGGCGAGATGCACATCACGGCAGTGGTCAGTTGAGTTCTAGGTGCAGCATCTGAGATGATGGAGCGAGCCGCGTGTGGTGGCTCGAGACACCACATGCATTTGCTCAAGCCTCGCCAAGTTGTTTCCTCATGTGAAGCCGTCAAGTCGACCATGGACGCCTCGTCGCGCATGGTCGACGAATGTGGCGTGCCGAGATCCGCCCTTATGAGGCACCGTGAGAACCAGGGGACTGAGACGGGGTCCGTCTGTGGAAGATGGTCTGCCGCGTGGGCGTCGATCGACCAATTCAAACTCACGCGTCTCGGTCCCAGCAGGCTTGCACACTGCGCTCCCATGCTCAGCAACGGCTCTTCACCACCACGCTCACAATGGTGCAGCTCGCACAACAGACTCGACTACTGTATACCCCGTGTTGGTCGCAGCTCACATCCCGCACCGTGCCAACCCCAGTCGCACAAACCTCCACCTCACCTCGTACAGAGGCGCATGCCCATGTCGAATCCTCCGAACGAGTCGAGGCCGCGGCGCTCCCATTGGCCTCGTGCGCGCGTCTCCACCGCCGTGCGCACCGGCGTCTGGGGTAACATGGCATGGGGGCCTGGTCAGGCTCGTGTAAGCGAGGTGCCCCGAGCGACGTGCCGACATATGAGGCCGGGATGCCGTCTTAAACAACTGCGGTCTCGCGTCCCTCGGGCTACAACTGTGGCCGTCCATCGGCCAACATGTCCCTCGGCGATGGCCCTCCGACACTCACATCTGCAGCAGACCAGTCACATCTCGGCACATGTGCCAAAGACAGGATATCTTCGCTACAATCTACAATCTTGGTTCGCTGCAGCGTCCCCCGCCAGCCAATCCAGCCCTGATGCCACGCCGCGAGGTCCTCCGCCAGTCTGCGGATCGACGCAAAGATCATCATAGATAGCCACCCAAGCATATACCAAGAGCACAAGTGCCCATGCCATCCATCCCATGCGCCGTCATACAAGACAATCCAAAAAAGGAGACGTAAAAACCGAGCCACAGCGCAGATGGAGTCTCGAGCACGGCAAAATCCCCATCGTGACAATGCAATAATACGGGCCAGGCCGACGTGGCCCGCGTCTCCGCGAACCGAGTACCAGTCTCGAAGATGAAACCCATTCAGCCAACATGTCGGGCCGCCCTCACGGCGTGTTGCCCAGCACGAGCACCAGCAGCATCCCGTTGAGCAGACACGACGCCACAAAGGTGCTCCAGATCATCAGCCGGTACGTCACCGTCAGCGGGTCGCGCCGGTACAGCGTCATGCCCAGCGCCGTGCAGGCGCAGAAGAGGCTGACCACGACGCCGACCGTCACGCCGGCGTCGACCTCGACGCGGAGCTTGCGCTTGCCCGCCGAGATGAGGATGCCCGCGATGCCCTGCAGGACAAAGGACGCGACGAAGCAGCCCACCGTGGCCCAGAGCAGCACCTTTTCGCGGTACCGCGCCACCTTTTGCTCGTTGATGCTCGGGAGGGCGTAGTGCGCCGCGTATCCGTGGAAGGGGTACCCGTCGGAGCTCGCGTAGCCCTCCTCCTCGGAGTCGACCGCCGTCGACGAGTAGCCCTGGCTGGTGTTCTCGGCGGAGAGCAGCGGCTGCTCCTCGCGGCCCCTGCGCTGCCCGAACCACTGCTTCGCCTTGTCCAACGGCAGCGAGACGATGGCGTGCACGTACGCCATGCCCGGGAACCCCGTGTCCTCCTCGGGGTTGATGTAGATGGCGTAGTCGTCCTCGGGGCTGCCCGCGTCGCTGCCGTCGTCGTACTCGTTCCAGTACTTGACCCGCGAGCTCGTGTGCACCGGCGGCAGGGCTTCAAAGTCGACGCGTGTCCGCCTCGGGCTCGACGACTCGGGCTGCCCGTCCGACGACGGGGAGCTCGGCTCGCTGAGCTGCGGTGCGGCGGCCCGGAGGTCGGCGAGGATCTCGTCGTGCCGCGCCTGGAGGGGCGTGAAGTCGCGCCTCGTGAAGCTCCTGGGGTCGCCGAGGATGGTCTCGTTGAAGCGGGAGGTCAACGTCACGGAGCCCGTCCATTTCTATTCACCGGGTCAGCTGGAGGGGACCAGTCGGGCCGCGCGCGAGCCGGCCACGTACCCGATACTTCTTCAGGATCTTCCGGAAGGCGACGACCTGCGCGTTGGCGAAGCGCGACAGCGCGTGGACGTCGTCGCCGCAGCGCAGCAGCTCGTGCTCGTACTTGGCGAAGCGGCGCTGGCGCTTGAGCGAGCCGCCGGTGGCGGATCCGCTGGCGTACTTGCGGATGCAGCGCTGGATGTTGGAGTTGAGGTGTTCTGGCCACACGGGTTAGCGGACCCTGAGGGACTGACTGCCTGCGATTGATAGGCGACGCACCCAGCCGCCGCGAGATCTCGTCGGCCTTGCTGCCGACAAACATGTCGACGCGGTCGTGCTGCCGGCACAGCTCTGCGTACAGGCCGTCTTCGAACTTGCCGAGGGCCGTGTCCTGGTGGCCGGGGATGGCCATGGCCGAGGCCTGGTCCCGCGTGGTGTGCACCTTGATCTCATGCTTGAGCGAGTTGTAGTCGAGGTTGTCTGCGCACCGTCAGCCCTAGGAATGATGCCGCGCCGCAGAGCGACTTACGCAGGCTCCATTCTGGAACCGACTCCCGCTCGAGCTGCTGGCCGTATTTCATGCTTTTTGCCGGACGCAAGGGAGGCCAATTGCCTATCTCATCGCTCGCCCGCACGTGGGCCGGCGCTGGTTGGCTCGCGCAATCCGCCGCGATGTCGCGCAGCAGAGGCGGCTCGAGGTCGCACGGATGACGTATCGACGAGCAGCCAAGCCACGACACGTTGCGCAGTCGCAGCAGCAGCGGCAGCAGCAAGGGCTGGCAATCGTACTTGTGGCGCAGGCCCGACGATCCAGCTACCGCCACAGGGACGAGAGACAGGGGACGAACAAAGGGTCAGTCACGGCGGAGGCACAATGGGGGGCTGGGCTGCAAGACACCACGTCGAGCTGCAGCTACTCGTATCCGAGGGCAGGAAAAAGTATGGTGAGGGGGGGAGGGAGGGAGGGAAAGGGAAGGGAAGGGAAGGGGAGGGAAGGGATGGGATGGGATGGGCCAGCGGGAGGCGGGAGCCGAGTATTAAAGCGATGGCGAATTACAAAGTAGGAGGGCTTGGTATGTCCATGGCGGTAGCGGCGACGACGACGACGACGACGACGATGGCGGCGACAAACGATAGGGCCACTTGCAAAAGGCTATTGTATCATGACCAGCACCGGGCTGCTTGGATAGGTGGAGCGCTGGAGCGCCGGGGAGGGGCCAGCCCCGGGAATGCTGGCCCGACTCCACTGGAATGGCAGGGTTGGATCGACAGACGGCTTGTTGATTCGCCGCCTGGACGCTCGGTTGAGAGCAGCAGGCCGTGTCTCGGCTGCTGGATCGCATCCTGAATCGCAAGCCGCTGCGAGTGGCACGAACGTGCCAAGAGGCGGGCAGGCATCCAGCAGAGGCCGAGTCGAACACGTTCGAAACACTCCGTGCTCACGCATTGTACCCGCCAGGGTTTCCTGGAGCGCGCCGGCGATCGGCGCAGCAGACGGAGCGCCCGGTCGACGCCGCCCCGGCAGAGCCCCGTCTGCCGCTCCCGCGCCACGCACGATACGATACGAGCGTACGAGCAGGCAACCGTTGTCGAGCCGTTGTGCGTTGCGAGAAGAGACCGCCCCGGGCATGCCATACTTCGTGCCTACCGGCCGCATCGACGCCCCCTCTTGGCTGGCCGTGAACCTTGGACCGAACCGGCGAGCCAGCCGGGCCGTTCGGCGCGCGCTCGAGGCTCGACGGGTCATGGCCTTGTCCATCTCGCGGCCAATCGCTGCGTCGCTGGCCGCGAGGGTTTCCTCTGTACGACGCAGCGCAGAGTCGCAGCAATGGAACGGACGGACCGGGCAACGGCTCGTATCGGCGGCGGCGGCGTCGGCGGCGTCGTCGGCCGACATCAGCGTCTGCCTGCAGGCAGGCCGCCAGGGATGCGTGCGACTGACTCCCCAGCCGGCATCTCGACATGGACGCTCGCTCTCTGTCATGTGCCTCGCCCGCCAATGCAGCCGTCGATGCTTGGGCGCTTGACGAGACCATGGTTACCTTATCTTGCAGGCCTGGGCCTGGGCCTGGGCCTGGGCCTGGCGCCGGCGCAAGCCATTGGCGCCTGCGAGTGGCTGCGGCAGCCAGCAAGCAGCCCACTCGGTGCTGGCGCACCTCCCGTCATGTCGAACCACTCATTCGAGGCTCTGGAATGGTGGCGGAAAACTTCAAACCTACGGGCCACAGCAGCCAGGAGGAGAATTGCCCAAAAAAAACATCACCGTGAATTGGCCCCCGCCGAGCATCGCCGTGCATCCGGACGCGGCTCACCCCAGGCGCCGCGGAGAATCCCCATTCCCCCCCCGGCTGTGCGACTGCGTCCTGGTCGCGTGCCACTGACCCCGAAACGGCACAGAGAACTGTCCGGGGACTTCTCCAGTGACATCTGCAGCGCGCCCGCACCTGTGAGGCTGTGACTCGCTGCGTCCCCGGGCGGCGGCGCTGTGCTACCTGTTCCACTTGGCGAGCAACGACGCCATGCCGATGCCATGTCTGGGCGTCCCAAGCCCAACCCCCACAGGGCTAGGGGCAGAAACGACATGCATTGATTGGTTGGTTGATTGATGGACTGATTGCACTGCATTGCCGCGTCTCTCCCCTCGTCTCTTTGCGCCTGTCCACGTCCTCGCTCACGCGACCCTGCGCCTCGCCCGGGGCCCGGCCGTCGGCGGGCCTCCCTGCACCCCGGCCTCGGTTGACGTGCTCGCTCGCTCCGTCAGCGGTCCCGAGTGGACCCTGGATCGTGGCGGAGGCACGGCGTACTGTGCTGCTGCCGATGCGGTCCGGCTTGGCTCTGCAAACCGCCCACGCCTGCCCGCCTAGGCTGAATGCGCAGAAGCGCCATGGCAGCGGCTGTGCTAGCGGAGGATTGTCCTGTTCGGCATGCAGCCCGCACGCAGCGCCGCGACTCGCAACACTCAGAGTCTCAGACGGCGCAGTCTCTGATGGATGTGGCAGGAGGTCGCATGCCCAGTCGCAGAGGCGCGATGACATGCCTGCCCTTCTCGGCAGCTGCCCAGGGTGCCTGGGCTCTGGAGTCGGTCTAGGCCATCGCCTCAGCCCAATCCTCTTCGCACAGGCCGTTGCTCGCTGCAGCAAGCCACGCTGACTACAGGAACTCGGCGCCCCCAATCACGGCCCCTGCCGAGCCTCCCTCCGTCTGTCAATCCTGCTTCGATCCGATGCCGGCCCGGTCTCGTCGTCACCGGTGTCAGATATCGCGGTAAATACAAGCATCCAAGGCGCACAGACGTGGCGCTGATGCAACGATGGTATCACGAGAGCCCGCCCAACATCACGACAGAGCACCGTGCGTCGCTCATCCCCCCCCCTCCCCCCTCTCCCTCTCCCTCTCCCTCTCCCTCTCCCTCTCCGTACCGCTTTGTTTGCGGGGGCAGCTGGCCGTTCTATTACACGCTATTCGTTCACACAAGGTACGCCACGCCCCTCTCGGTCAAGACTACTCGTGCTGCTCGTGTTTCCTCGCGGCCTGCCTCGGCATCTGCTTCCGTGGTTCGCTAGTCTCTACTCGTACTTGTATCTAATATCTCGGCGCATGGCCCCACTACGTGTCTTCTAGATGCCCTCTCGACGAATCTCTACCCATCGTCGTGCGTGGCCATGACCCGCAGCTCAAACCGCTTGGTCATGGATGACTTGCCCAGCTTCCAACACGCCCACGATGCTCCCGCCCTCGGTGACCGCAATCACGGCGTCTGGCCCGCAGGCCCCCTCCCCGTCGTCCTGCGCCTGCATGGTCCGCATCCGCACAAGGTCGCCGGCCTGGCGCAGCGATGTGTCGGACGACATGACCATCATGTCATGTCGAGCCACGACCACGTCCGCCATCTCTCGTAGCGGCAGGCAGAGATCTGCGCGCGAGAGTTGACGGATCCTGCCCGGCGCCGCGACCCCTTCCTCCACCTTGACCCATCCCGTCCTGGAATCATACCCCGCCCGGAGGAGATCCACGCCCAGGCTCTCGCAAGTCAGGCCCTCTTCTGTCCCGGGGATATCTTCCCAAGGGACGGCAATGTGCTTGACGGTTTGAGGCGGCCGCGTCGCGGCGCCGATGGCACCTCCGGGGTGGTTCCGGGCAAACTCTGCAGGTACGTTTTGGTGAAGCTCGTTTGCGACGGTAATGGCCAAGGCATCGCCCAAGGCCAGCGCCACCGTTGTCGACGTCGACGGCGCCGGGACGCCAAACGACATGGTCTCAGCTTCCGGTATTGGCGCCGGCAGCAGAATGGCGTTCTGCCGGCGCCTGGCGAGCTCGCACGTCCCTGGCCGCACGTGAGAGGTGAGGATGATGGTCGGGAGCGTCTCATCGAGGTGGGGGAGGAGGAGAAGCAGTTCTTGCGTCTTGCCCGAGTAGGTGATGAACAGCAAGGTGTCGTTGGGGCCAACGATGCCCAGGTCGCCGTGCAGAGCCTCCGTCGGGTGCAGAAACACGGATCGGATGGCGAGGCTCTGCAGCGTCGCCACAAGCTTCTTGCCAATGTGACCCGACTTCCCCACCCCAACAACGACGAGCTTGCCATGGGCGGCGCTCTGGCGCGTGACGACCTGCACGGCCCTGTCGAAGCCGTCGCGAGCCACGGGGTCCGTCTCGTACAGCCGCGCCAGGTTCGCCAAAGCGGCTGCCTCGGTGTTGAGGACATGGAGCCCGCGCGAAAGGCGTTGCTCTGTGGCCTGTAGTTGCGGCGACGGCGGCCGGTCCCTGAGGCTGAATTGATCAGTCAGTTCGCAGAGCGAGCTGTCGTACGGCGAGACGCAAGGCGTGGGCGGTGACGGCGGTGGCACGGCTGGGCCTTTCTGAGCACCGAGCACGATGACGGCGCTCGTCTGAATTGGGCGGTGTTCGCCCTGCCGTCTGTCGGCCATGCCGTCGAGTGACGTGAGCCCGCCTCCCTCGCGGGATATGCGCTCACTTGGGCCACTTCCCCTCACGGGACGGGACGAGAGCAACGCGGCCGGGCCGGCGATTGAGATGGAATCTCTCCTGGGGACTAGGCAATGAGCCAACGCAATGCCAGCGTCCGAGTCGTGTCGTCGTGAGACCCTTCAGGTTGACGGAAAGCTGGTGGTGCGGTCAACACGCCGCCTTGGGTGACGCGGCCGAACGAGGCATCGCCAGTTCCGCAAATCTAGACGGCCGTATGCCGAAGCCCGTAGCCCAAGTGCCGCTGTGCGCGCCGGCCAACACGGGACAGAAGGGGACAGCCGCTGGAGCAAAGGCCAGCCACCTGCGCGCGTGCGATGGCGGAGCGGAGGGGAGAGGTCGCAAGGCAGTCGGTACTCGGTAGGGCCATGTGTCAAATATCCCGCGCTGCCACGGCAAAAACTGCGCTGTGGGAGCTCGGATCCCGAATCGGATGGCTTCGGCGTCGGAGTGGATGCGGCGGCGATGCGATAGCAGCAGCGGACACGGACGATTGCTGGGCTTGGACCCCCGGCTGGTGACACAGCGATGTCGTGCGTCCCGCCCGCAGGACAATCGAGAGGCCTGATCAGCAGGGTGCTGGAATCCGCCTCTTGGGTCGACTGGGCATCCTCGCATGGCACCATGGCGAACCGATGACTGTTGCCAGCTGGCGGCAGCCCATCGAGCGACAGAGCACCGCCATGCTCAACGGGACTGCGTCAGACCGTCAAGATAAGGCTTGACCCGGATGCGCCGTAGCGGGACCCCGCAAGCTGTCACGCCATCGCCTGCAAGCTCCGTGATGCCATATCCTCCAATGCCCTTTGATACGATTGACAAGGGAAGCAGCTGCTTGGGGCGGTGGCAGGAGATGGGAGACGAGCTATGATGGGGATGAGCTGCGGCGGCAGGAGATGGGAGACGGGAGCTAGGATGGGGATGATGGGATGGCCCTTCATCCAACCGCCTTGAGACATGCGGATTTCCTTGTGCATCATGATGCCCAATGGCGACACACAGCAACAGCATGCGTACCAGATTCGGCTTCGTCCCTTGGCGATGCGCTGCGACTTCGAGGCGCGCGGCGTTGTCCCGCCTGAATGGGATCACTGTGCCACCCTGCCCTTGCGCTGGAGGCGCAGAAACCGAAAACAGATGTCGAGGCTGCCCCGTCGGGAACCGAGCATCAAACGCATCGAGCCACAGGCGCCGTCTGCTCGCAGCGCGTCCAGCCGTTTGCGTACGTGGTCTCTCCGCCACCAAGCGGTCCCTGGGCTCTGCCGCATCAATGCCGCCAAGCAACCCAACACTACTGCTCGCCACCACACGCCAGCCAGCCTCAAAGCGGCCCGCCGACCACACGGCTGTTCGTGCCTTGAAACCTTACTTATCTCGTCCTGCTTCCTCGCCGGGAGCGCCAGGCACCTGTCGCCGTCACTGTCGCCGTCGCTGTCGCCGCACGCCGTCCTTGTCGCCAATGTCACGGCCCCGTCGAGCATCGTCGCATCCTTCCCTGGTCGTTCCGTGCTGCTGGGCCCATGATGGCGTCGGGCCAGGTCGCAACAAAGGCCAGTAATTGGCCCCAGCCATCGGCGCCACAGGAGCCGCGCGAGACATCCCACCGACGCTCGAGCACGCGTGGGCGACGTCACTTGACGGTCCTCGTCGTCCTCGTATCCGCCTGCTGCCTCGCCTTCTTTCCATCGTCTCTCTGGAGAGGCGAACCGCTGCTGTCGTCGCATCCCCGTCTGCACCACGGCTGGCTCGACGCGCCCGGAGATGCTGCTCCCGCCAACGTCTGGGCAGCTGACACCCTGCCTGGCGGCGACTGGCCAAAGGACCAGTACCTGCTGGGCGTGGGCAAGGCCGACATCACCGGGCCCGTCGTGGAGCTGAACTTGATGGGCTACGCAGACTTCAGCCAGGTCGGCAGCGGCCTGCGACAGAGGCTGTACTCGCGCGCCTTCATCGTCGGCGACCTTCGCAACCCAGCAGACCGCTTCGTCTATCTCGTGCTCGACATTCAGTCCGGAGACACGGCGGTGCGATACGGCATCCTTCGAGGCTTGCAGGCACTAGGGCCCCGGTACTCCATGTACGGCCACGACAATCTGGCCGTCACCGCGACTCACTCGCACTCTGGGCCGGGCGCCTGGCTCAATTATCTGCTGCCGCAGATCCCCAGCAAAGGCTTCGACAAGCAAAGCTACCGCGCCATCGTCCAAGGCTGCATTCTTTCCATCCGGCGAGCACACGAGAGCCTCGAACCCGGGTCTCTGAGCGTCGGGTCGACCAAAGTCCTGCGGGCAGGCATCAACCGCAGCTTGTTCTCTTATCTCGCCAACCCGGAGGCGGAGCGCGCGAGGTACAACATCAGCGCCGACGACGACGGCTCCGTCGAGACAGACCTGCAACTCCTCAAGTTTCAGCGCGCGTCGGACGGCAAGAACATCGGCGTGCTGACGTGGTTTCCGACGCACGGCACATCGATGCAGGCGAACAATACGCTCATCACAGGCGACAACAAGGGCGTTGCAGCAGACTTGTTCGAGAAGAAGGTCCGGGGAGGCGACTTGGAAACCGACGATTTTGTCGCCGGCTTCTCCCAGGCCAACATGGGTGACGTCAGTCCAAACATCCTCGGCGCATGGTGCGAGGACGGCTCCGGCCAGATGTGCAACTTCGAAGACAGCACTTGCAGCGACGGCAAGAGCAATCAGTGTCGCGCCAGAGGTCCAGGTTCCGAGGCAAACGACCATGGGGCGTCGTCGTGCATGGAGATTGGCAGACGCCAGTACCAAGGCGCATTGGACCTGTACGAATCGCTGAACCGCGAGCCACCCAACGTCCGAGGCGATGGCGTCAAGGCGTTTCACGAATTCCACGACATGTCAACGTTCCAGTTCACCCTGCCCAACGGGTCAACAGCGAGGACGTGTCCGGCCGCCCTGGGATACTCGTTCGGGGCCGGCACATGGGATGAACCCGGCGCCTATGACCTCGTCCAACACATGTCTTCCAAGTCGAACTCGTCGTTTGTTTGGAAAATCATCACCTGGCTTCTCAAGCCGCCCGGCCGAGCACAGATTGATTGCCAACACCCCAAGTCTATCTTGCTGGATGTCGGAGAAGTTAGCGTGCCATACGAATGGACGCCGAACGTGGTGGACATCCAGACCTTTAGAGCTGGGCAGCTGCTCATCGTCGTCAGCCCCGGAGAGGCGACGACGATGGCTGGTCGCCGGTGGAAAGAGGCCGTGGCGAAGGAAAGCGCAAAGTTGCTCGCCAGCGAACTGGATGGCCAAGATCCCTTTGTTGTTATCGGGGCACCGAGCAACAGCTATACGCATTATATTACCACAGAGGAGGAATACGGGTGAGTCTTGGTCTAATAACAAACTCGCAATGAACCGAAGCTGACTGCAGCAGGGTCCAACGGTACGAAGGGGCATCAACACTGTACGGCCGGCATACTTTGGCGGCATACATTGATCGCAGCGTTGCGTCGGTGCAGTTCCTACGAGCCCACAATGCGCCGGCTCGGGACGTTCCCGAGTTGCGCATCTTGCCCCCAGACAACAGCAATCGGTCCTTTAGCTTCATACCCGGCGTTTTGTACGATAGACCGTCACGGTCCCTGGACTTTGGGAACGTCATATCCGACGTTGACAAGCTACGCTTTAGGCGAGGAGAGACGGCCAAGGCTACTTTTGTCGGAGCCAACCCCCGCAACAACCTGCGGCTGGAGCAGACGTATGCTGCTGTTGAGCACCGCGCTTCGCCGCAAGGCGAATGGCAGGTTGTGCGAGACGATTCGGACTGGGACCTGACCTTTCACTGGAGGCGGACGAGCAAGATCCTGGGCACCAGCGAGGTGGACATTGCGTGGAAAATCGAGGAGTGGGCGCCGCGAGGTGAATACAGACTGAGATATTATGGAGATTCGAGAACGATAGGGGGACGTATCGCTCCCTTTGAAGGGAGGAGCAGGGCGTTCAGGGTCGACTAAAGTGCGTACGCGGCGCCCACGAAATTGTACGGCACGGAGTTTAGGATACCATCTAAGAGGGCACGCCAGACCCAGGATACAGCCTACAGGCATATAGACAGATTTGAGACCAAGTTGCGTTGGCATTAGACAGCACACAGCAGTGCTCTGCAGCTTTCTTGCGCAATCGAATGCCAATTTTGACAGGATGTGCAATTCGTCTCCCGTTGCACGAGAATGGCGACTTCGCTCTCGACACGCCAGAAACGTCCGAGGCTCAAGGCGGTTGGAATTCACGGAAGTCGTTGGCGTTGGCATCGGTCTCGAAGCGGGGGGCAGAGCGAGCCGCCGCAATCCATGAAAAAACTTGCATTTCTTTCTGTTGCTGTTTGTGTGTGTTGATTATGCCGAGGACGAGTTGGCCCGGTCATCCGTTGTACGTGGACCGCTGCCGTTTCAGGAGCCTCGCCAACGGCGTCGAGCCTTGATCGGTCGACGCCAAGAAAGCGGAATATCCGTTTGATTCAAGGACACGACGTGATTAATACGCAGGGGACGGGCAGCCTGTGGGCGCCCGACGAGCGTGACACCAACCAACACGCCACCGTGGACGCAAGCCGCCGAACACACAGCACCGACACCGACTGTCCCTTGAGTCTACGTACGCCGTGTGCATCCACCCGCCGGCCGGTTCAGTAAAGACAGTGGCCATCACGTACTTGCCCGAGGGCCGTCTCGGCAGCGGTGCGAAGCTAGGCCCGGGCGGCGGTTTCTCTCGGCGCGACGACGCCCGAGCAGAGGGGGCCCGTGGGCGTGCTCGCGCGCATGGCGGGACGGGCCGAGGTCGAGTGCGGGGGATCCCCGAGGGCGTATGTGTTGCAATGGATGGATGGGTGGCATTTAACTCGTCGTTCCGTCTCGCTGTGCCTGTTGTTGTGGTTGTTGTGGTTGTTGTGATTCCTCTCGCTCCCTCGCTCCGGACCTTGCCCCTGAGGGCCACGGCAATCCACACCCGGCCCAGTTCACGAGACTACTCGATCAAACCCGAGTTTCATGTCTTTGAATCGACAGCTCCTCGTCTTGTCTTGCCTTGATTAATAAGTATTAATAAGTGGTGTCTAGTTCATGGCCCCGTGTCGAATCTTCCCCGTCGTCACGCCTCGCTGAATCTATGCCGCGCTCTCGAAATCAACACGCTCGTCCACCCAACGCTTTGGTATACCCACGAACCACCGGGAAATGCTTCCAACACCTCCTCCAACGCCGTTCGCCATGCCATGTCCTGCAATCATGTCCGATCCAAATGTCGAAAAACTCGCTTTCCACCGCCATGCGCCGCCGCTTCCCCTGAGCAACTCGTGAGACACGGCGTGGAAGTTCCATTATCCGTCATTCACATCTTCTTCCCGCCATGGCGCCCGCATCGATGAGGGTTCTTGGGGGAGCTCATGAAGCAGTACGGCTTGGCGTCTTCGCCCGCCGGCTTGCCGTACACCCCCTTGATCTCGCAGTACTCGTACCCGTCGCCCATCCAGTCCTTGAGATGCCGGTGCAGCTCGCAGCGCGAAATGCCACACTTGCGGCAGTACACCTGGCCCTTGACGCGGAGCTGGTCCAGGCTGTTGCCCTCCTTGTCGCCGGCCCGTTGGACACGGCGGATCAGAGGACCGGCACCGCGCCACGCCCACTCCATGTCGTTGGGTCCCGAGTATCGGCTGCGCAGAGGAACAGTGCCGTACTTGCGTCGGTGGATGTCATACAGCCTGGGGTGCGCGAGTCCCAAGCAAACGCCGTCGATGGGGTCGAGAAAGTCAAAGAGAGAGTAGTGAAGCTCCGGAGGAAGATCGAGGAGGGCCATGCAAGACGATGGTCTAGGCTGGCCCGGAGCGACGGGCTCGGGCTCCTTGTCCGTGACCGAGTACGAACGGCGCGGTGGAGGGAGCTTCGGTCGCCGAGGGATCTGAACCACCTCTTCCATGGCAGCAGGTAGGGGAGCAGGTATGGGAGCGATAGTTGGAGGAAGAACTGCGTTTTCGGGGATAGGGGCTTGGCGCCCGACGCGCAACGCGGCGCCGTGAAAGTGATGCGGCATGGCCTGCTCGCCCTGGTAGTCCGTCATAGACCATCCGCGCCTCGGAGCCCGCATCATGCTCCGCTTCACGTTCAGTTCTTTCATTCTGAGAGCGTGCTCCTCTCTGGACTCCTGCCTCACCGCACCCGATTTCCACCCTTCCGCCGTCCCATGATTGGGGGTTCCATTCCGGGAGAGGGTCGGGTCCGCGAGCAACTGAACCATGTTGGCGAACCGAGTCGATAGTTGATCGGACTGCAGACAGAGTGATCTCGGATTCGGATCGTGGCCAACCGTCGAGAGGGGGTGTGGTTGTCTCGGCTATTTTGGGCAATGCAACGGATGCCCTCGGATCAGCCGCCGACGACGCTGGCTATGGTGTAAGTGACGAGAGGCCACTTGGACGTCTTTGCAGAACAACAGGGACGACTTGGATGAGATGGATCAACAGGACCACGTCACCCGCCGCAGGGGCCACGGAGGACTATAAAGACATAGGAAAGGGTCGGAGCGAAAGGCGATATCGGGCCCAGTGGTGTGATGGAGACTGGCCCCATCGTGGGAAATTTTCCCCTGACCTGGTCCGAGCTGGCTAGCAATGCAATGCCACGACCATGCGGCATTCTCTCTCTCAGATGGGCTAACACTGCTAGCGCGAGGCATGCCCGTTTGCCAGAGTGTTGGTGGCGGCGTCACCCCCAAACCCTTCGCCGTTCAGGATCCAGCCGGGCGAGTCGTGCAGGCCTTCCAAACTCTCGTCCGTCACGAGGCACCTCGGCCGTGACGGTGGCGAGAGCGACAAACTGCAGGGGGGAACCCGATCCATTGATCCTGTGGGGCGGCGTGGCCCATGAATTGCCCCGAACTGGGTGGGCGCGGCTCTTGGACGCCGAGGCTGGCGTGATGATATTTTTGTCGCGTCCGAGAGTGGCGTCGAAATCCGAGCCGTCACCGAAAAGCCCAACGGGCCAACGGCACATCGCTCGCTGGGAACCACGGACCAGCAAAGGCATCGCCTGCAGCGAATCTCCATGGTCCTCGGCGTCTCCACGAACTCCACCGTCGCGACGTGCGAGATCTGCACAACAGCACCATCGCTGGCACCCTTGGACCCCTCGCCGCTGCGGCCGACTCGGCGCTCACGAGACAGGCATGTCGCTGCTTGCGCTGGCATCGCCGCCCTCGACGGCATCTCACCACGATCCTGCGGGGCGCCGGTTTGTTTTCCGGGGCAGTGAGCGGGCGTGGTGTCGCACAGCGGCCGAGCCTCAACTTCCCAACGCCCGGGCGGCCTTCTAGAACCGTTTTTGGGCGCCGGCTGCAACAGCCCTCTCCCGCCGCACGCATCCATGTGCATGGATGGCCCAATGTCTCATCCTGGGACCTGTCCTCGCCTGGCTCGGCTTGGAGACGTCACGTCACCTGATTGCTGATGCTCGGGTTGCCATATCCAGGTGCAACTCCACGTCGTGAGGTACGGTGCAAGCCACACTGTCATGTACGCGCAGGACGTCGGAGCACCGACAACATCACCTCAGACTGTTGCAATAGCAATCAGCCCACCTTCAGAGTGATGCTTCTCTGCTGTCAACTAGCCAGAGATGCCAGCAGGAGAAGGGAGATCCAAGGTCGTGGGCACGCCACAATCCAACGAGCAACCAAGTAGCTCGCTCTTTCGCGGGACGCGATGGCATGATGCTCTCCACTGCAACCGTAGTGGGCGGCAGTTCGTTGACTGGCCCTGTCCCCGTACAAAGTACCTACTGGACGTCTTGGCGTGTTCTAGGAGACTTGCGCAGGTGGTGGGCCAAACCTCCGAAACATCGTCGGCAGTGCCATCAGTCTCGGGCCGCGTATTGCCGCCCTCGCGGAAGGATTCCGAGACTGTGACCCCAATAAGCACCTGAATGGAGAATCACGGAGCACATCAAGGGCAGAGGACAAGATTCAAGTTCACGAGAGCCAGAGGACTGCAGCAGGGGCCAACTCCGCATCGCCCACATCATTGCCAAGCCCATCCGCAGCGGCCCGTGAGGCACAAGTTCCAGCATATATGTACATCCAATCAGTCGTCGTGGCCTATCGGAGCGACGTCGTCACACGCGTCCCAGTACCCTTAACGCCGTACTCTGCAAGGGCAACCGCCCTCTTCCATATGAATGCTTCCATTGCCCTCTAGCATCATGTGCCCGGCGAACAGCGCCTAGATGGCAATCCAGATGAGCATGATGACAACGTCCATGCCCTTGCCCTCGCCGCCGTCAAACTTGAAAGTCCACATTCCGTCCTTCTTCTCGTCCCAGTAGGCGCCCGTGGCGCTGTGCATACCCCGTCGGCCGACATGGGGCTTGCCGTCGGTGGCAGTGGCCTCTGTGCTCGTCGAGACGTGCGGCTGCCCGTCCTTGGTCTCGGTGCCGCCGCGGGCCTTGTTCAGCGACGACGTGGGGACCAGGTGCTGGACGATGGTGCTGTTGCAGGCGAACTTGAACCCGGGAGACGAGGCGCCTTGGGGGGTGGACTCGGAGATGACGGCTTTCAGCATCGAGCTCTGGACACGGCATCAGTCAGCCGACCTGGGTCGCGCGGCATTGGTGAGGGAGAAGCCTACAATGATGGTCGAGTTCCATTGCTCAGTCTTTGCGTGGTCGTAGAACTCGGCACTGCCAATAGCGCTGTTGCAGACCTGCAGATGTCCGTGTGAGACAACCTGGTTGGAACAAGCGATTGTCGTGACCTGCGTTAGTGAACAAGAGGGATTGGACGACGTACATCGCTAGCGATCTGCTTGAGCCGGTTGAAAGGAACAGGCTGCTGGCACGTCAGCATATGCATCACGTCCTGTCCGTCGGGTCGCGTACAGGAGTAGACATGTTGCAGTGCTGATTCTCGAACGAGCTTCTGGAGCTGCGGTAAACAAAGACGTTGCGGCGGGTCGTCGGTCGAGACGGGATATCAATCTGCATCCACCACGAACGCCCCCGTTAGCCAGAAGCCAAAAACGCGCGGGCAGCCCAAAAAGCCGTTGCACGGAAGCTTTACCTAGGACAACGAGCTGGTCGCTGGTGCTTGGATCGATCGCGACAAACATTCGTGCCTGATCGATTCCCCTTTTGGCATTGCATCACCTCGCGGGGCAACCGCACGTGACCGGTAACCAACCAGCCTGCCCACGTGCACCCGAAGCTCTCCCAATGCGGCCTCGGGTGGGGGCAAGCCGCCCGACAACCTGCTTGGTACCACAGTCCCCCGACGGACCAGAACAGGCTTTCTTCTCTCGCAGAGATGCAACTGTATTTCTAATATCCCTCTGCCTGTCTCAGATCCGGACCGAGCGAGTTGAACACCCTTGGAACGCCAAGCTGTGCCGTTCCTTTGCGCCAATTGAACCCTGTTCTCGGGACTCCAACATCTGCTACTGGCCAATTGACCGAGCGCCTTCACATTCGACGAGCACCGCACGACACAAGGGACGGACTGACTGTGTAACGAATACCTCTCGCCATGTCTTCCCAGCCCCTGCTCCAGACTGCTCCAGGTACACAAATGCCCATCTTGTCCCATGCCCGTCTGCGCAAGACACGTGCTCACAGCTCCCGCAGGCAAGCGCATCGCCCTGCCGACCCGCGTCGAGCCCAAGGTCTTCTTCGCCAACGAGCGAACGTTTCTGTCATGGCTCAACTTCACCGTCATCCTCGGCGCGCTGGCCATTGGCATGCTCAACTTCGGCGACCGCGTGGCCTTCATCTCGGCCTTTCTCTTCACGGGTGTCGCCATGTTGACCATGATATATGCGCTGGTGACGTATCACTGGCGCGCGAAGTCGATACGGATCAGGGGCCAGGCCGGCTTCGACGACCGGTTCGGCCCGACCTTCCTGGCCATCATTCTCTTGTTGGCCGTCGTGGTCAACTTTGTCCTCCGCATCATGGACCAGTCCAAGAAGCAGAAGAACGACTAGGCGCCGGTGCTCAGCGATGGGCTCTGGGGCAGAGCGGTGCGATTGGCACCGACGAGGGAACAAGGACGACGTGTGGTGTACAGGCTAGTCCGCGCGTGATGGAACATCAGGGAATTCTGGCGGTGTTTAATGGCGGGTTATGTGCTTTGGGTATCGATAGGATGAAATGTCATTGAATTCAAGCGCAACTTTGTACACGAGTGGGTATCATCATTCTTCGTGCTCTGTGCCAAACAGTGAATCCCCAAACGCCGTCCATGCAGAAATGCCTGCACAAGGTTCCCCCTTTGTAGCCCTCAGTCGGCCCCAGAGTCCAGACCATCAATGCTCATGATTTGGTCTCCTCGCTTGATTGTACCGTAACGTCGCTCTTTGCCTTGAGCTCTGCCACGGGCTGCGAAGAGAAAAACACCCTCAGCGATTTGACAGTCCGGCCTGACGGGGGCGGCAGCACTGCCTTCTCGAACCGGCTGCTCATGACTTCAAAGTCGCCACTGTCAGAGCCCTCGGCGTCCTTGTCCAGCACCGTTTCCTCCACCTTGTCTGCCTTCTTTGGCTCCGCCGGCAGGTCGAACAGCTGGTTGTACTGATACCAAGCCCTTCCCTCGTGGCCCATCGCCCGCTTGCAGTGCTCCACGATGGTGATGAGCTTGCAGGCTTCTGCCGTGCGCGCGTGGAGCAGCACCAGGCGCGGCTTCTCCGGCGACGGCGCGGCGAGGTGCGCGGCGGCTTGCGCGACGCGCTTGCGGATCTGGGTCGAGGATATCACGGACGCGGCGAGGACGTCGTGCTTGGGCTGGAGCTCTGCGATGACGGATTCGTGGGGGCCGATGAGGGCGGCCTTTTGCGGCTGTGGTTCTCGGGGGCGCTGCTTCTTCGGCTGGTCCGGCCGCTGCGAGGCCTCGGTGGGCTGTTTGCGCTTCTTTGGGCCATTGCTGGCTGTCGTGGTCGGCATGGTTGCTTGGATATGAGGGGGTGAGAGCTTCGAGGGCTGTTGAAGACTTGGGGACTTGGGAGCTGCCAGGCACAGACCAGCACCAGGAGCTCCACACCTTGCCGCTCTGCGTTCAACGACGCCAAAACCCTCACAACCGCTCGGTACTCGTACTCATGCACAATCGGGAGGCCCGAGTCCAGCCGCAGTTTATCTTCTCGAATAAAAAGCACGGAAACCGTTTCCTGTTGATATAGCAAATACAGCCTCAATGCTCGTCGTCCCCGTGATGCCTATGACGGCTGTGAAGCCGGCGTGGCGGGTTTACCTTGCGCTTCTAGAAGGCCGCTGGCCGGTACACGACCTCGCACAAGGGGGCCAATGGCAAAGCTGCGCGGTGCGGTGCACTAGGGAGCCAATGGCAAAGCTGTTCCTCTTCATTCACACACTCTTGGTGGACTAGATAAACCGTCAACTGTCCTCACTCAAAGCCTCGCAAGCCTTGTGCATTCTTCACATTGTTCAAAACTTGCCACAAATATCACACGATGGCCTTGACTCCCGAGACCATCGTCGCACTTGTTGCTCTCCTTATCGCGGTGCCACCAACCTTGGCAGTCGTCGTGAAATGGTGTCGGAGGTTCACTCGGAGTTCAGCACTGCTACCCTACACCTCGCATCCAGATGGTGAGCCACTCCACCTGCCATGCGAACTGTCTCTGGCTCCGAATCAGGTCGTGGCTAACTTGGCAAGCTCATGCAGAAGAGGCAGCAGTATTCGCGCCGCATCGGCGAGACGCGTCTGCGGACACCGCCTACTTTGATGCAACGACCGGTCGAGTTTCCTTGATGCTCAATGTCTTGCTTGAGCTCGGAAGAATGAGATAAAGGTGACATGGGCATTGACATGGACCGTCCAGGGCAGTGGTGTGGTGTGACATGGGCAGGGGTCAACGCGTTTGTATAGAGGCCATGAATAGATGGGAGACTTGGGGTTTCGAAGGTGCCGTGCCATGTGAATGTTCCTCTTCTGGTGGCGGAGACTCCAACATTGCATCTTGAAGAGGCTGTCCTGTTTGCCAAGGGCGACCCCGCAATGCGCTGGCGTTTGCACTGTTGCAGAATCTCGACTCGCTCGATGTAACAGCAATGAACGGCAGGGACCAGCAACGGGGAAACATGCGGCGAATACAAGGCCGGGGCCTTGCCAGAAGGGATGGAATAGGACACTTGAGTACTACTCGTAGTACGAGTATTCGTAGGTACTCCGTAGTCTTCAATGTGCCCAGTCACAGTGGATCCGAAATCCACAGATCGGGTGCAGATGCCGTGATGGAGCAGGCCAGAGTTGTGGGACCAGTGGCGTTGAGCGGGACGATCGCAGCTCTTCCGGGCCTTGACAGTGCACGTACGAGTACCTAGCCGCTATCGCGGCCAGGCGGCGCGGCGTTGCAGAGGCCGCTATGAGCCCAACAACCGCTTATAGCAGAAAATGAGAACGGCAAAGCGCCAGCGCATCATGCACGTCGCTCACGTACACGTATTCGTACGAGTAGGCTTGCGGCCCGGAGCATTGACACAGCCCAGGGATGAAACGGAGATGGGTCTGAGGCTGACGCGGGCCGACTGTCGTTGCAGAAGGAAGTGGTGATGCGACGTCGAGTTAACAGCGTCTATCTGCTGTTAGTGTGCGTGGCTGCATGCGATTCCACACGCCCTAGCACCGCGGCTTGTAGCGGTCTTCCGCGTAAGGCTCTCGTGGTGATGCCTTGTCGCAATGTGCTCCCTAGGTGGTGAGCTCAGTCTCGTATACCTGCTGTGTAGGTCCAAAGCAAGGTACCTTGCTCGTAACAGGTACGAGGACCCAGGTACGTAGGTACCTACCTACTCGCAGGCTGTAGCTGTCCCAAGCGAGACTGTTCAGCGATCTGTTGCCGCATTCCACTGCGCCCCTCCCTCTCACCTCACCTGCAACGTGGTGCAACACCAAACCTGATCGTCGCCGTCGTCTCTGACACAGGTGCTACGCGAGCTCTGCTCTCCTTGGATCGACATTGCCAAACGCGCATACATGAGCTATTGACTCACTGACTCGGAAGAGGCCAGCATTGACAGGCCAGTTAGCGGTACGTAGTGCATCACCAGACGATCCGCGTCGGGAGGCAAGCTGCCCCGTCCTTGCATGCCTCGAGCGACGCCTCCTCTGCTAACCAAACCGGTGGCAGAGGGCCGTTCGCCTGCACGGAACAAGGGCCGCGACGCACGGGGCTCGCCGGATGCCAGAGCCACACCGCGCGGCGCCGCCGTTCATTCGCTCGCAACCGGCGTTGCTGGTTCCATCCCCACCCCCCTTGCAGGCTTAGGTACATGCTGCCTGCACGACGCATGCCCAAACAATCTCCGTCCGCCACACCATCATCTTCCATCTCGCCATCGCCCGCCTCAGGCCGCCGTGTTGTCGTGTCGCTGCTTGGCCTCCACTGTCCAGGCTCCTGCCTCCCTCCCTCGCCTGCCTCCACCAGGCCCCCATCCCTCGCCATCGCTCGCCATCCACCGGCAGGCTCCCAGACACCGGCAAAACAGACCACTCTCCAGCACCCAACTCCTCCTCCCTCCCCCCGTTTGCTCCCCTTCGCACCTTCCTTTGCGTTGCAACCCGATAATTCCTCACTCTTCCCATCGCCTTTTTTCCTTCTCTCACCCCCTCACTCTCTGTCGCTCACTGTCTCTCCAGAGACATCGTTCGAGGCTTTCGCTAGCACTCGATCGCCTTTGCTCTCTGGCGCTCCTCGCCGTTCTTGACCCCTTGTCGCGCTGCGCCTGAGGAGGCCCAGCCAGGTCCGTGTCCGACCCGTCCGAGGGCCACATCATCACCCCCCTTTGCGCAGCTCCGGCACTCGCACCACAGCTCGATTACGTCAGCAATCGCTGCGACCCACTCTTCACGACACCTTCAATCGTCTCGTCACGGAACGGCGCGCAAAGCCTCTGTGTTCCCGTCGCAACACAGATCTCCGGCCTGCTCCCCTCCGCAGGGCGTCCTCATGTTTGGATTCTTTAAGTCCGACCCCCGGGGAAGCGAGCAGACGGTTGCCACGACGGAACACATCGCCAACACGGCGCAGAGCCCACCCACAGACCGCGACCTTGCAACGGGACCAGTCGGCGGCTCGGCTTCCAAGAGAAGCCGAGACTGCTTGAACGGGCCAGATGGGCTGCTAGATTCGGCCGCATCAGCCAAACGAGCGCACCTGGACTCGGACTTCTGGAGCGACGACTCGTCGGCAGGCGACTCCAGCACATCGAGATCGTCCCGTCCCGCCGGCGACTTGCACGACGCACGCGATGCCATTCAACATCAATTCGGGCTTGAGGTACTGCTCAAGCACAATGAACTGAGGCTAATAAACCAGGAGCTGGCCAAGTGCCAAGTCGCACTCGAGCAGTTGCGGCGATGCCACCTTATCCCGTATCCTCAGAGCTGCCCCACACCCGATCAGATGCTCGACATTAGCTGCGGAAAGGGCCCAGCACTCGCACCTCAGCCAGGCGAAGCGGTACCTCGATGGGCACCGCCATTTGGCGTCGTTGACGGTCCGTACGCCCGTCATTACGCCAAATGGCTCATTCCGGATCCCTCGTTTGATGGGGTACAGCCGGAATGGCAATTCACAACCGAATACTCGCGGGTGCGTGTCTCTGTCGCCGAGGGCAGGACGACGAGGAACAGCTTCACGGAGCCAGCAGTCGCTGTTAAGGGTCGACCTGTTCGCGGCGGCGCCGGTCAGAAGTTGCAAGCGCTGTCGAATGGCTATCCCCTAGCCAAGGATAAGGCTGGTCCATGCATCCTGAAGCGAGCCGATGGCCAGACCGTTAAGCTGGTCTGTCTGGACTGCAACCGTGAGAACTTCTCCAGCACGCAAGGCTTTATCAACCATTGCCGGATAGCACATAAGCGTGACTTCAAAAGCCACGAGGAAGCGGCCGTGCAGAGCGGACAACCCATCGATGTCGCTGATTCTGGCACCACCGCCGGAGAGGACAAGTCGCCGGTTCCTACCCCGAACTCGACCCTGGTGCATCCGTTTGCCCGCCGAGACATGACCGAACAGCAAGCCTATGCCGCCCTCCGCTCCAGAATCGACGAATCCCTCAAGCTGTATCACGCAGGTAAGCTGCCTGGCGTCGACCGCATACCCTCCGCGCGTGGTGCCCAGCAAGCCTCTAGCGTTCAGTCCGCAGGGGCCAGCAAGTTTAACCCCGCGTCGGAGACTCCTCACTTGGCTCGCCTGATGGAGAATAGAGACCTTGGTGGCAGCCTTCGCGAACTCGTCGCCGACGCGAAGACAAAGGTGTCCTTGGAGGACATCACTCCCGATGAAGACTCGGATGATGCGGAGTCTCCCCCGTACAATTTCGGCGGCGCCAACGCCCCCCCGGCTCGGACGCCGGTAACCATGCGCGTACCGGCCAGGAGCCGAAAGTCTCCAGCGCCAAACGCTGTGCCTGGTCGCCCAGCGAGCAGCAAGGGACGTCTCCCAGAACTGCCCCATATTTCGCCAACTACTGGTGCCGTGATGCCAAAGCATGCGCCCAATTCGGTGTTGTCTGACGAGGACATGGACATGGAGGATGCCAACCTCAGCCCGAACACCTTGATCAGCAACAACGCGCCTTCCCTTGTTAGTGACGATGGAGAGTATGATGACTCGGACGAAGGCTCGTCGGTTTCCGGGGTCAGCGACAACCTGGACGACGCGTCCATGTCCGATGTTGCCGAGATCACTCTAGATGACGAGCACGAGCCGCGAGCTCTTCGTCGCGGGTCTGGCGGTGTGGCGAGCGCTGTGAAACTCCGAAAGGACGACGCCAAGCACGTCACCTTTATGAGCCCCGTGAAGAACAACACCAAGCAAAGAAGACCCCGCCGGGTTTGATGCGTCATTGCTGTGCCCTGTGATCTGGGGCAATGATGACCTCTTCTCTTCTCTGCGATTTCCGTTTCTCTGCACATATGCTTCAACAACCAATCGGTCGCACTCGATAGAACGGCCGACCTGTTGGATTCATGTCAGTTCTTGAAACCCTGACGTTTACAAACCGTACTCGATTTTAGTCGCAACCTTGTTACAGCATATTTCATCTTGAAGAAAGGAGCCTGTCGCCGTGACGACGCTCCGCAACAAACACGTCGGGGAGGGGGTTTCCCCCTCGACAACCTGGAACCGGAAGGGATCAACGGCGTCCGGGGACTACAGCATGGTGGGCTTGTCTGCTTTTCTTCTTGCTTTTGCTCTTGCTTCATGTAGAGTGGTTTCTGGCGCAACGGTAGGCTGTGCGCTTTGAGGTTGGAGCGTGTTTGGTGTTTTGACTGAGCGAGAAGCCCGAGGCAACAAGGCACGTCAGAGTGTAGGATTGTGATGTAAAGCCTTGGAATGCTGGCCTGATGTACCATAGAGGTGTCAGTGGTGAAGCGATAGGCAAACACAGATGAGATGGCTCTCTCGGGGCCGGTCTTGGAGTCCTTCATCAGGCCTTTATTAAGCTCCCTGATTGCTACATGTCCACGATGTTTATGAAATTGTCTGAGAGACGACGGTGGTGCAGGAGCTCATGGCGTACCCCGTGCAATGAATGAGTCTGGCATAGACATGGGTGCTACTGATGAATATCTTGAACCGAAGATTTGATATTAAGGAATTAAATACTAGCTATTGAAGCGAGAGCGCACCCAGCGAGAACTCCTTTCTTCCAGTTCCATCCAGCTTACAGGAGAGCAGCAACAACGCCAACAACAGCCGCGAGCACGCCGCCAACACCCCCAGACAGCGCCTCGGCGGCGCTGGTGCTGGTGGGCTTGGCGGAGGAGGAGGAGCCGGATGAAGAGGTGGCCGCATTGGAGGCACCCCCGGTAGGGGTCGCGGAGCCGGTGACGGCGGCGGCGGCGCTGCCGGAGGACTGGGCGGCCATGCCCGACGCGGACGTCTTGGAGGCCTGTGCCTTGGTGCCGTAGACGGAGGCGTTCTGGCAGAACGTGATGACCTGGCCGCGGGCCGGGGAGGCGCGCGGGTCGTTGGGGCAGTTGTTGTAGCAGCTGTGTGGAATGCATGTGAGTCGCCCTGCGTGATGGTGATGTGGGGGAGGGGGGGAAGGACGGGTATGTGTATACTCACGTGGCGACGGCTTGGTAGGCGGCGCAGAGGCAGTCGTAGTCGGCGGGCTTGCAGGCCGTAGTCTAGGGATGGGACGTGAGCAACGTGTCGATGTGATGGGGGATGGTGGGCGTCTGTACCCCGGGCGTCGTGTCGGCGAGGCACTTGGTGACGATGAAGTCGGCCTCGCAGCTCGTGTCCTGGGCGGAGACGCCGGCGGCGACGAGGAGGGTGAGGGGGATGAGGAACTTCATCTTGGGGGCGTTGGTCGTGAGAAGTGACGAACAGAGGACTGGTTTCTTGCTGAAAGGGCGAGGGCAGATTTCACAGAAAAGGGAGCAGGGAGGACACGGCGTGTGGGGGAGGGCATCGCTTTATTATTATTATCATGGCGTCCAGGACCTGGGCCACCTGGCATCAACCATTCAACCCACTTGGGACAACCCCAGACGTGGCGCGCAGAGCTAATAACCCATTACTGCCAGCCCCTGCCTGCGGGGCCTGTTCACAGACAGAGAGGGAGGCAACAATGCTGCCGGTTCTTGGGCGAGGGGTGGGCGTTTTCTAGGACAGCGGTTCTCAGCTTACTCGTACTGCCAGCCCACCACACGCGGGTGCTGTGCGACCAGGCGCCGCAGATACGACTCCAAGCATGTGCTCGGCCTGTCGTCTGTCTCGCTGGCAAGCACCTTGCTTGGTGTTTTTGGCGGAAACGGGGATGAGGCCATTGGGTGGAGGTGTCGGAGCAACACAAGGGCGGATATGCAGGGGCGGGAAGCCGGCCGACAGGGATGCGATACGGGACCGCCCCTGTCCTCCCCCTGGCCTAAGAATGGGTTACTCGTACACTACAGGATTTTAAACATACACTACAACTCTCGGCCAATAGCAAGGCGGAATTTGATGGGCACTATACGCTCTTAGTGTGTAGTGTATACGTACGAGTAAATCTACGACTAGTGTGTATTATATCCTCGCTGCGTGTGTAAGCATGGCATTTCAATTGAGCGATAACCAGGTCGGAGGGCTATCTTGTTTGTCTTGTTTCTTGTTTCTTGTCTTGCCTACGAGTACTCGTAAGATTGGCGGCGGTCTGGGGAATTGTATGTCTTGGGGCAGGACGAATAGTGAGGCGGCGACGCATCACGCGAGTTGATGAGAGCTAGGATCCCCTTGGCAACGCCCTGTGACAGCCTTCTTGGGGCCTGCGAAAGGGTCAGCACAGGAGCTTCATGTCATGTCATGTAAAGGGTCGGTCATGCCCAGATTGATGAGCAGCGCTGTCCACGTGTAAGTGTACTCGTGCTCGCACGTATACTGTTGGATTGGCGGTAAGCTGACCAGTCCTGTTCCTGGAAATCAAGCGCATTCTTGCCTGGATCGTCTTCCGGGAGCGCCGCATCAATGATGCCTCACGGCCGTCAGGCAGAAGCGTACCTTGGGGTACTATTAGTGCTTGTGCCATCTGAGCATTTCCGATGTTGAAGCCTCCACAAAGCAAGGGTTTGCCAGTGGCAGCTCTCGAGCAGCAATCGACTTCAAGCAGGTGCGTCAACTTTGGCTGCCCCGCAGTCGTCGTGTACTCGTAAGCGCACCCAGCCCAGGGCTCCAGGCACAGCTTCACAAGCTCCCATCCGCCCCTCCAAGGCTCCAACGGTCTCGCCATCCCTCCCACTCTGACAGGCAAAACCGCTGCCATGGCCTCCCCGTCCATCACCATAAGCCGGATCCTCGCTGCGGCTCCGGCCACGACCAGGGGCCAGCCGACACAGCTCTCCGCCGACCCCAAGGGCCAGCGGATAGCTTACGCGGTAGGCCCAGCTCCCCATTCGTCTCCCTCGTGCTTGTGAGCGCCTCTCTGACTCTGGTTCCTGCCACAGTCCGGCAAGTCCATCTTCGTCCGCTCAATCGACAACCCGTCCGACTGCAGAGAATACACCGGCCACACCGCCCCCACGACCGTCGCCCGCTTTGCGCCGAATGGATTCAAGGTTGCCAGCGGCGATGCTAGCGGTACGCTGCGGGTGTGGGAGCCTGACACTATCGAAAACACCGGACGGGAATACGGCATCGTCTCGGGACGGCTGAATGATATTGCCTGGGATGGGGAGTCGCAGCGCGTTATTGCTGTCGGTGACGGCAAGGAGCAGTTTGGACGCTGCATCACGGCAGACAGCGGCAACTCGGTCGGAGAAATCATTGGCCACTCCAAGTCCATCAACGCGGTTGCCATGAAGGCCCAGCGCCCGTTCCGCGCCGCCACGGTTGGCGACGACGGCAACATGGTTTTCTACCACGGAGCTCCGTACAAGTTCAACGACAAGAGCGCACTGCACAAGGGTTTCGTTCTCGGAGCGGCTTATTCGCCAGACGGAAACACCCTCGCAACCGTAGGCGCGGACAGGAAGATACAGCTCTACGACGGCAAGACTGGCCAGCCTACGAAGCAGATCGGCGACGGCGAGCACACAGGGAGCATCTTTGCCGTTTCGTGGTCTCAGGATGGCAACAAATTCGCCACGGCCAGCGCTGACCAGACGGTGAAGCTGTGGGACGCCGATGCGGGCACTGTCCTCCAATCCTGGAAGTTTGGCGATGGTGTCAGCGTGCGGAACCAGCAAGTCGGCGTCGTCATTCCTCACGGCCGGAGCGACGGGCTGGTTATCAGCGTGAACCTGGACGGCGAGCTCACATATCTCAATGAAGGCAAGGCGGAGCCGGTTAGGGTCGTCCAGGGCCACAGCAAAAACATTACAGCCTTGACCTCATCGTCGGATGGAAAGGGCAGTTTTGTCTGGAGCGGCAGCATTGACGGTCGGGTCTGCCAGTGGGATATCAGGTCCGGACTCGGCACGGCTGTCGACGGCGAACCTCACACGAACCAGGTGGCACAGCTCGCCGGGTTTTCTGGCAAGATCTACAGTGTCGGCTGGGACGACACGGTCAAGGTTGTCGACGAGTCCGCCAACACGTTCCTCGGCCAATCCATCAAGCTGTCCGCCCAACCCAAGGGAGTAAGTGCGTCGGACAACATTGTCTACGTCGCAACAGTGTGCGGCGTTGCGGCATATGCCAAGAACGAGCTACTGAAGGAGACGCCGCTGGACTATACACCTGGAGCCATCGCCGCTTCCGGGTCGTTTGTGGCTGTCGGTGCGGACCAGAATTCGGCGCAGATATACAAGAGCGATTCTAGCGGAAACCTGCAGCCGGTTCAAGCCATCTCGAACCCTACTGGAACCATTTCGGCCCTTGCATTCTCCAAGGATGGCTCACATCTCGCTGCGGGAAATAGCGTCGGCAAGATTTACGTGTACAAGACCGGTACCTGGGAGGTGGTTACGGATCGCTGGTCGGCACACACGGCCCGCGTGACGTGCATCTCCTGGCACGATACCGGTGCGTACGCAGCCAGCGGGAGCTTGGACACAAACGCGTTTGTCTGGTGCCTGGAGAAGAAGAACCAGGGGAAGAGAATCAAGGCTGCCAATGCCCACAAGGACGGCGTCAACGGCATCTGCTGGGTAGAGGGCGGCAGAGTTGCCAGCGCCGGAGGAGATGCGACGGTCAAGATTTGGGAGGCGCAGAACCTGCCCTGAGCGAGTGCAATCATCATATCAAAAATCAATTCCCTTTTAGCCACAAAGGCTTTTAGCTATACGGCAGATTGACGTATGCATCGTGCATATGAGATGACGCCCAACTCCGCCGCTGGGTATCTTGGTAGTGTAGCAAGCATACGCGAGTTGAAACGACTTGGAGCCCGTTGTTCCATGCCATTCCGCGTTCATCAATAAATCGCTTCCAGAAGACGACCGCAAAAGCCCAATGCCTAATCGTGGGTCATTTGAGCATTCTCCTCCTTCTCGACCTCGCCGGGCTTGATGTCCCACAGGCGAACGGCGTCGCCCTGCTCAGGGGTGACCGAGTTTGCCGGCCAGCGGTTTTTGTTCTCCTCGTAAAGAAGCCCTGCCTTATGGATGGCGTCCTGGAGATCCTCACGGCTGTAAATGTATTGAGTCAACGGTGCTCTCATCAAGTGCGTGTTTGCGGAGCGTACCTGGTGGAGGCCATGGTTGCGTAGCCCTCCTTGGCTAGATGCTTGGCCATCTCTGTCTGGTGGTCGTCGAGCAGGGCCGTGTTGGGGACGACGATAAGGGGGATTCCGAGTTTCCATGCGTCAAGAATTGTGCCGGTGCCTGAAGAAGCGTCAGCATAAGGGGACACTTCTCACATGGTGCTCCACGTACCTGCGTGTGAGATGACAAGCCCTTGAACACGACGGCCCTCGATGGGCTTGCAGAGAATCATCTCCTCCAGCATCAGGTTGTTCTTGACGTCAAACACGTCAATGTCGAAATCCGGCGGAAGCTCATCCTTGAGTTCGGAAAGCTTGGCGCTGGCCCAGGGAATGTCTGGTCCGCACTGGACGTGGAGAGCCGTGAAGCCCTCGGATCGAAGGAAACGCCAAAAGGCGGGCTCGAGCACGGCCCTGGTCAGCTCCTCGAAGCCTACCGTGGCACCGACGGCGACCAGGCAGTAGCACTCAAGAGGCTTCGAGGTCGCAGTCATGTTCGGTTGTTTGTATTCAAGCGCGTTTTTATTCGTGGAGTCTGAGTTGACGGATCAGCTTGAGATGGGAGTTGAATGCTATTGGCTACGGAGGAGCTGGGAAGGCACAAAGTCGGTGCAGGTGGAGTGCGGGAAAAACTTCGGGAAAACCTACGACGGACCAGTCCGCGACCAAAATTTTGAAGCTTCAACACAACCTCACGCGCAGATACCCACAGCGGCCGCCGCAAATCGATCAATTCGGCATGGCTTCGGCTTCCAGCGCTGCGAGGCTATGCATGCTGGCACGCCGCAGTGCGCCGCGAGTGCAGCGACTGCCTCGAGCTCAGCAGCTCGCCCGGCAATGCGCAATCGCCCAGCGAGCATTCAGCACCTCGCCAGCACGACGGGCCGACGGCAAGCCCGGCAAGGAGGGAGACGACGCGGAGGCAGAGGCATACCAGAAGCTGGACCTGAAGACGATGAACAAGTCGTTTGCCGAGACGGCCACACCGGAGGGGCTGCGGCAACTTGATGAGCTGGCCAAGTCCAACGGCTACAACACGATCGACGACTTTTTAGAATCGACGCTACGAGAGACGCCTGGGTGGGCATCTGAGGACAGATCAGTGGAGGAGGAGTTGTTCAAGGATGATGTTGGCGACAAGCCGAACAAGTCATCCTTCTGGTTCGACGACGAGGATCCAGAGACGAACACGGAGGAGCACGACGAGTTTGACGAGGACGACATCACATCAATGGCCCACGGCAAGCTGGACGAGATACGGGAGATGAGACACTACGCTCGACTGGCAGTATGGGAAATGCCACTTCTTTCCAGTGAGTTGGACATGGAGCGACGGAACGATGCAGGGCATGGGAGCTAACGGACGTGTCGCGCAGAATTCGCCGAGCCATTCGTACCTCCGGCCGACGACCAGGTCCTGAGGTGGCGATACACGACCTATATGGGCGAATCCCACCCCGCAGAGAAGAAGGTGGTGGTGCAGTTCGCGCCAGACGACCTCAAGCTCACCCGCGTGCAAACGGACAAGCTCAAGAAGCTGGCGGGCCCGCGATACAACCCCGAGACGGAGCTCATCAAGATGAGCTGCGAGAGCTACGAGCACCAGGCGCAGAACAAGCGGTACCTGTCGAACCTGGTCGACGACCTGATTGCGTCGGCCAAGGACCCCAAGGACACGTTTGCGGACGTGCCGCTGGACCTGCGGCACCACCAGATCAAGGCCAAGCCCCGGTTCCCCAAGGAGTGGCGGCTTACGAACGAGCGGCGGCTGCAGCTGGACGAGGACCGGCAACGCGCCGCGATTGCCGACATGGAACGGGCCGAGGGTGGGTTGCTAGTGGACGGCAAGAAGGCGATTGACGAGTTTCTGATGCAGAAGATGGTCGAGGAGCAGGAGAAGCAGAAGGTGGCGGAGCTGGTTGCTGCCCCCAAGGCCACGAGGCCGTCGGGTGGTTTGAGTAGGGCGAAGAGGTGAGGCGGCGAGTCTTGGCTGGCCTGGCTGAGTGTACAGTTGCCGTGACATGGAACGAGGACATGCATGTACTGTAGGGGAGCGTGTGTGTACGATCAGATGCCAAGAAGCATTGGAAATACTTGCCCAACGAGTGCCCGCACTGCATATGAATCGGGAGCAACAAGTGATGCAGTCGATGGGTGGGTGCACATTGGTGGCTTCGTGTCCGGTACGGTTTTGCCGTCGTATCGGGGCGGCTGGCGTAGGACTACGCCACAGATGGCGGTTGGTTACACAAGGCATACGGAGCACGGAGCAGCTCCAACGCGAAGACGCAAACCTGGTGATACGGCATGCGTAGGGCTGTCTCGGGCGCGCCTCACGAGCCCTTTGCTGGCGCAGCCGAGGCATCGCGGCGCGGAGGCCCCCGCAGAGACGGCACCTGGGGCCACGGCGAAGAAGCTTGGCTCGGGCCTTGGGGGGGTTGTGGCTGGCGCCGAAAGGGGCACAGCTTGCGGAGAGGGAGGCGGGCAGATTTGCCGGCATCGAGGTGTCAGGGTAGTGGACAGGGCTTGGAGCCTCGGCAGCGGCTGGGCTGGAGATGGCGGGAGCATGTGCGTTGCATCGTTGCTGGACGGTCCCAGGGATCATGGGGGATGGCATGCAGCTGTTGGCCCGTGTGTCCGCCCCTGGCCGACTCCTGCAGGCTGTCGTCGACTGGCCGGTGCTGCAGGAGGCGCCCAGGGTGCTGGCGAACGGTACGGTACGATCGCCCTGGAGCGCGCAGGCACCTTTCCTGGTGCTCGGTCACCGGTGGCACGGGAGATGTGCCCGATGCCGATGCACGCATTGCCTGGTGGGCGAGTGGTACGTGCTTCCATCGGTTGAGGGGACCCCTCAATTTACTTTTCTGGCTCGACGACCTTCCATTGCCTTATTCCAAGCCTCTCCTTTCCTCCTCTCCCCATTCCTCTCTCTCCCTTTCCACTGTTGCCGCCAGCCATCAAGCCACCAAGCTGCACTAGCGACCTCGATCTTGGTGGTTAGCCTGAGCCTCGTCGCTCGCGAAGCTCATTGTCTTGTTCGGTCCGACGTCCAGCGTCCTCCACCCGCACCCTACCATCGCCATGGGCTCCGTCAAAGGCGGCATCCCGCCCTTTGAGGCGACTGCGCTGGACGACATCCAGGCGCGCTACCACGCGCTGCGCACCACCTACCGCACCAACCGCACCAAGGACTTGGAGTTCCGCAAGAAGCAGATCCGCCGCCTGTACTGGGGCCTCGTCGACTATGCGCCGCTCATCGAGGAGGCTGTGCTCAAGGACATGGGCAAGTGCAAGTTCGAGGCCAACATTTCCGAGATCGACTGGTGCAAGGCCGAGTGCGTCAACGTCGCCAACGGGCTCGGCGCATGGGCCAAGGACGAGGCCATCGTCGATCTGCCCATGCAGTACTGGCCCATGAAGCCGCGCATCAGGAACGAGCCCCTCGGCACCATCCTCATCATCGGCGCCTTCAACTACCCCTTCCAGCTCAACATCACCCCCGTCGTCGGTGCCATCGCCGCCGGCAACACCGTCGTCCTCAAGCCCTCCGAGCACTCGCCCCACTCGGCCATGGTCTTGAAGAAGCTCTTCGATGAGTACCTCGACCCCGAGTGCTACGTCTGCATCAACGGCGCGCTCGCCGAGACCAAGTACCTGATGGACCTCAAGTTCGACAAGGTCGTCTTCACCGGCGGCAAGAAGACGGGAGCCATCATTGCCACAAAGGCAGCCGAGTCGCTCACCCCTGTCCTCCTCGAGCTGGGTGGCCAGAACCCGGCCTTTGTCACCAAGCACGCCGACCTCAAGATTGCCGCCCGGCGTCTGCTCTGGCAGAAGTGCCTCAATGCCGGCCAAGTCTGCCTCTCCCACAACTACGTCCTCATCGATCGGAGTCTGGTGTCCAGGTTCATTGGCGAGGTCAACGCCCAGTACCGCGCCTTCATGCCCAAGGGCGCCAAGGCCAGCCCCGACTTTTCTCGCATCGTCAACAAGACGAACTTTGACCGCATCAAGGCCATGCTCGACAACACCAAGGGCAAGATCGTCATGGGCGGCTCGGTGGACGAGTCCGACTTGTTCATCGAACCCACGGCCGTGCTGGTTGACGACATCGAGGACAGCATGATGGCCGAGGAAAGCTTTGGCCCAATCTGGTCCATCATGCCGTACGATAGCCTCGACGAGGCCATTGACATTGCCAACAAGGTCGACCCCACCCCGCTGGCCCTGTTTACGTTCGGCTCAGATGAGGAGAACCAGAAAGGTATTGCGACGCTTGTAGTTGGTGGCATGCCGGCTCCGATGGGATCAGGTCGCTAACTCGCAACAGTTCTGCACAACGTCACCTCCGGAGGCGCCACCATCAACGACTCGTTCTTCCACTGCCAGATCAACGCCACGCCCATTGGCGGTGTCGGCTCGTCCGGCATGGGCAGCTACCACGGCTACTACTCTTTCCGCGCCTTCAGCCACCAGCGCGTCATCGCCCAGGTCCCCAACTGGGCCGAGAGAGTCCTGCGCGTGCGTTACATGCCCTATTCGATGAGCGAGCTGGAGCGCTTCAAGAAGCTCTCCGCTCCCAAGCCCAACTTTGACCGCGACGGCAACGTGGTCAAGGGGCTCAAGTACTGGCTCGGCGTCGTCTTCAGCCTCGGCGGCAGGAGCACGACCGGGACAGCCCTAAGGTGGGGAATTCTCGTTGCCGTCTTTGCGATGCTGGGGCTGAAGAGAAGCTCACTAGGCCTGTGAACGGCGTCGACCGCCCGGCAGCCAGATTGTAGACGCGACAATGCTCTCCCCGGCTGGCCGGGACGTGGCGGACACGGGCGACGTACCCAAGGCGCGGAGAATGTATCTGGAGTATGCTATGGACAACTACCTAGCGGATTCTCCTCTGTAATCGAGCTTCATGTCATATGTGTGCATGTACGATGGTGGATAGGCAGTCCCACGCAAGAGTCTCTTTGTCGACGAATAATGTAGTGGCGGGAAATAAAGCACGTGCGTCGTTCAACTTTATGATTGATGTGACAGCGTGACCGACTACATCTAATGTCTGGCGAGGATGGCCGCCAGTCTCTGCCCCTTTTCTCCTCCGAGGTACAAGTCATCCACGGCCGACTCCCTGCCAATCTCGACGGCCTCGCCGTAAGCCTTTGTGACCGTCTCCTCGTCGACGGGCAGCCCATTCTCCACGAGCGCCAGGATGACGCTGCGGAAGCGCGCAATCTCCCTCATGGTGGCGACGTCCATGTAGTCGTTCTGGCTCGAGTAGACGTTGCTGCTGACGCTCTCCTCCATGCGGTTGATGCCGGCGGCCTCGGCGGCGACGTCGCTCTCGACGTGCTTGCTGATCCAGATGTAGCCGTTGACGCCGAGCAGGACGTCGACCTTGCCGGCGGCGTTGGCGGCGTCGACGGTCCACAGCTGGCGCTTGGCGCGGACGACGCCGCCGCCGCCGCCGCCGGTGCCGGAGGCGCTGACGAAGACGCCGTTGCGCAGCTTGCCGTACTTGAGGGAGCGGGTGTGGAGGCTGGCGGCGCCGTCCTGGTGGAGCTGCTGGACCTCGGCGACGACGAGGTCGCCCTCGGCGAAGAAGGAGCGGATCTGGAGCTCGTCGGTCTCGGTGCGCTTGCGGAGGATGCCGCCGGGGAGGTTGATGGCGGAGATCTGGAGGACGGCGAGCTGCGAGGCGGCGACGTCGACGCGCCAGCGCTTGGCCTGCACCTCGGCGATGCGGCCGACGACGAGGTCGCCGATCTCGGGGGTGTAGCGGGCGCGGAGGGGCCGCACGGAGAGGAGCTTGTTGGTCCTGGTGAGGGTGCCGGCGAGGGACGAGGTGATGTCCGTCGAGCCGAGGGGGATGAATGTGCCGTGGCCGCTGTTCCGCCTCATCAGCGCATGCTCTTGCCCTCACAGACGACTCTCTTCCGCGCCCATGCACGCAGACGCGGCGCGGCTGGCGGCGGTGAGCGAGCGAGGGGGAACGCACCGCATCCACTGCGGGTTGGACGTTATGACGGCGCCCGGCGTGAGAATCCCACCCGCGCCCTCGTCGTCCCCGCCGTCGAGGCTCGCCCGCCGGCGCTTCGGCGCGCGCATGGACACGTCGCCCTGCATGTCCGCGCCGCCGTCCGAGCCCGAGTCCGAGGCGTCCGCGCCGG
>PKSG01000122.1:0-11729 GCA_002916505.1 Tolypocladium paradoxum
CCTCGGCGGCGCGGCCCTCGGCAGCCTGCACCTCGTCGACTCGTACGCCGAGTTCGCGCAGTTCGTCGCCGACAACCGCCGCAACCTCACCACGGGCCTGTGGCTCGGCGACGGCGCCGACGGCAGCCCGCCCACGGCCGCCTGGGTGGCCAACCTCTTCGTCACGAGCTCCCTCGCCGCGCAGCAGCTGCTCGACGTGCTGCTCGCCAACACCACCATCGTCACCACCTGGGCGCCCTTTGACGTGCCCTTCAACCCGGGCATCGGCGACGCCCTCAACCTCGTCATCTACATGGGCATCGCCCTGGCCTGCTATCCCGCCTTCTTCGGCCTCTACCCCAGCAACGAGCGCCGGCGCCTCGTCCGCGCGCTGCAGTACTCCAACGGCGTGCGCCCGCTGCCGCTGTGGGTGGCCTACCTCGCCCTGGACTTCGCCATCGCCCTCGTCGCCTCGGCCGCCGTCGCCGGCCTTTGGGCCGCCCTGTCGAGCGTCTGGTACCACCTCGAGTACGTCTTCGTCGTCCTCGTCCTCTACGGGCTCGCTTCGACGCTGCTCGCCTACGTCGTCTCGCTCTTCGCTAAGACGCAGCTGTCGGCGTTTGCCTGGGCCGCCGCCTACCAGGGCGTCATGTTCCTCGGCTACCTCATCGCCTACGTCTGCGTCATCACCTACGTCAAGGTCAACCGCATCGACTCGACCATTCTCGTCTGCCACTTTGTCATCTCGGCCTTTGCGCCCATCGGCTCGGCCATGCGCGCCCTCTTCATCTCCACCAACCTCTTCTCCGCGGCCTGCGACGGGCAGCGCATCTCCGCCAGGCCAACCAGCTTCCTCATGTACGGCGGGCCCATCACCTACCTCGTCGTCCAGTGCCTCGTCCTGTTTGCGCTGCTGCTGTGGTTCGACGCCGGCTCCGCGGGCTCGTCGCTCCGCGGCCTGCTCGAGCGCACGAGGCGCGCCCCGGCCGGGCACCGCGACGCCCAGCCCGACGACGACGGCGTCGACGAGGACATGGCCGGCGAGCTGTCGCGCGTCACCGGCAGCGGCCCGCACGAGGACGGCCTGCGCGTCGTGCACCTCACCAAGGCCTTTGGCAAGAACACGGCCGTCGACAACGTCTCCTTTGGCGTCCGGCGCGGCGAAGTCTTTGCGCTGCTGGGGCCCAACGGCGCGGGCAAGTCGACGACCATCTCGCTCATCCGCGGCGACGTCAAGCCCAGCCGCCGCGGCGGCGACGTCCTGGTCGAGGACACGTCGGTGACGCGCAGCCTGGCCGCCGCGCGCACGCACCTGGGCGTGTGCCCGCAGGTCGACGCGCTCGACCAGATGACGGTGCGCGAGCACCTCGACTTCTACGCGCGCGTGCGCGGCGTCGCCGACGTCGACCACAACGTGGCCGCCGTGCTGCGCGCCGTCGGGCTCGAGGCCCTTGCCTCGCGCATGGCCCACGCGCTGTCGGGCGGCAACAAGCGCAAGCTGAGCCTGGGCATCGCCCTCATGGGCAACCCGACGGTGGTGCTGCTCGACGAGCCCTCGTCGGGCCTCGACGCGGCGGCCAAGCGCATCATGTGGCGCACCCTCGCCGCCACCGTCCCCGGACGCAGCATCCTGCTGACGACGCACAGCATGGAGGAGGCCGACGCCCTCGCCGGCCGTGCCGGCATCCTGGCGCGCCGCATGCTGGCCCTCGGCACCCCCGACGACCTGCGGAGGCGCTTCGGCGACGCCCTGCACGTCCACCTCGTCTCGGCCACGGCGCCGCGCACCTCGGACGAGGACATGGGGCGCATCACCGCCTGGGTGCGCCAGACGCTGCCCTCGGCGACGCTCGACGCCAAGACGTACCACGGCCAGATGCGCTTCTCGGTGCGCGCGAGCGACGTCGTCCGGGCCGCCGCCTCGCCCGAGCCGCAACGCCCCGACGGCAGCGCCGACGTGACCCCCGTCGACGGGGCGGCCGCGCCCGCCAGCCAGGGCAGCGCCATCGGCCACCTCGTCGTGCTGCTCGAGGAGCACAAGGCGCGCCTGGGCGTCGAGCACTACAGCGTCACCCCGACCACGCTGGACCAGGTCTTCCTGACCATCGTGGGCCGCCACAACGTCCGCGAGGAAAACTACGAGGAGAAGAAGCAGGGCGCGTGGTCCAGGATGTGGAACTGCGCGCGGTCGTAGGATGGGTGCATGTCCACGGTGCAACGTGTCGCCGGTCTTGTTCGTTGATGGTTTGGATTATACCCCCAATGTATATAGCGTCATAGTTGGTTCCGTCTCGCAAGCAGGTAAAAGTTGTTCTTTCCAGGCCCCTCACATGCAGGTTGGCATGCGTTCCACGGACTCTAGCACTAACAAGCACTACCATGTAGACACAGGCTTGAAGGTACTGAGTAGAAGCGAGCTTGCGAATAGTGAGACTGTAGTATTATTTGCGAGTTTTACTATTATTTCTAGCACTCGCCGTAAGCCTACCTTTAGTCTTGGATAAAGAGGGAATAAAGGGAATAAAGGGAATAGAGGGATGGAGGGAATAGATGGATAGTAGAGTAGAACTTGGCGGTAAACCGCAACTTGCATCTAGAAGTGTTCTCCTGCTCTTTACACAAGCAAGACCCTGGTGCGTCCGAGATACTTGGTACAGCGTCATATCTGGCTTACAGGAGTGCCAGGTTCCGAGGCGGCTTGGGTTGATGTGACGCCGCTGGGGTCGTGACGTGGCGGGAGTGCATGGTGCAGTTGAAACTGCAACGGCCTGAACGACCCGACGCCTCGGTGCAATCTGGCAGCCCTGTACGTAGGAGGGATTGCGAATGGAAGGACTGGTCCCTGGCCGATGCGCCTCATGTCACCGATGCGCTTCACGCATGTGCAAACCGCCGAAGGCCATGCCGTCATAACAGGCCGTGACAGGGTGCTCCATCAGTGCGAAGACGAGCTGATCCCACGCCTGGTGCTCCACGAGAGGAAAGCGATGGGAGCGCATGGTTCGATACGCCAGCGAGAACTCGGACAAGATGCTTGGCTGCAGCCCCAAGCGGCTCCCGGCTGCAAGCTTCATGGACATCTTGACGGAAGAGCAGCAGGACAATCTGCTCAATCACATCAACTTATCCGTGACCCGGACGCCGAACCCCAAGGGATCATGGCCGGACGAGGCTCCATGGGGCACTGGCTTCCCGCTGCGGGTCCCGTCACCCCACAAAGCGCCAAGGAGCACTGCCTGAGGGCCTCAGGAAACCGACGGCAAACAGGAAAGTCACGTCCATAGGCCTCGTCCATGAGCTATAAAGAGCTGCTGCTCGGCTCGGAAAACAATTCAAAAGACTACTGTATACTCTACTGGGCTAGCTCTGCATCTTGAGCCCTGGGCTTGCTGTTCCTTTCGGGAGCCATGTCTTACATTGACATTCTCGAGGAACACCCATACAATATCGTGTTCAACTTGGACAACACATCAGCTACTGACAAGAAATGGACACAGCGGTACAACTCTATCAAGGCCGACACGTCACGATTGCACACTTTTTTGGACGCCAGCGGAGCCTTGGTCCCTGACTGGTCTCCCCTCGTTCCCATGCTCAGCCATGATGCCATCCGGCGACAGGAAGTATCCTTACGAGGCTTCGAGACATCCTCCGGGCGTGCCTTCTACGGCGGAGAGCCACGGTGGAGGCACGCGGACGGGAAGAAGCACAGATTCTATCCAGATGGTTATGAGCGGGACGCGGACGAAAATGGCCAGTTACTGTGGAAGCGCGATGGACAATGGCTCATTAACGAGGAAGGGCGAACCGTAGCAGATTCTGCGCCATTGAGGTAGACACTCCGTCTAGATATCTACTCAGCTTGGATTTTCACACTGTCAGCTGAGACACGCGCTGAGACAACGCACACGTGACCCGCTGCTACTAAAGTCGGTGAAATTCCCCTTGCGTGCTTCAACATCCATATCGAACTTCGCTCTTCATATTTCGTCCAACTCCAGCTAATTATCCGCGATGACCAGTTCGGTAAGCTGCATCCGCACTCGAGTGGTGAACTAATGCTAAAGGGTGCCTAGACTTCTTTCGAGTTCCAATTGGAGTCCCAAACACTCCGTGGCCAAGGCGGTTCCATACGTTTGCCTTGTCATGAATACGCCAACATCATCCGGCTGAGCCTTGAGGGACAGGCAATCCAGGGGCTACCACGCAACCTTATTCTCAAGATGCAAGGTGACAGGCATGACTTCTTTCAGACTGAACAGATATTCTACGAAAACGAAAAAGGGCTTCAGAAGCGTGGGCTTGTACCACAGTACCACGGCCTCGCCAGTATTGGCGGTACGCCAGCCCTTGTCCTGTCTGATCTCGGAGGTGCTATGATACATGACAATCCTTCGCTTGCGCAAGACGAAAACACATTGCGGGATAAGCTTACAGAACTCTTGGGGGCAATCAGGAGGGCTGGTGTTGTGCATGAGGACATCACCGTCTTGAACGTACTCCATTGTCCCGATGGTCGGTTTCGGCTCGTGGATTTCGAAGAGGCTGAAATGAACCAGCCAGTTGACGAAGCCAAGATCAAGGACGAGGTGGCCGTGCAAGTTGACGACCTTGTTGGAACAATGAAGCGACGTTATGAGGCGAAGATGAAAATCCAGGAGTGGGAGTCGCGGAACAAACAAGCTACTCCTACACAGTACGGGGCCCTTGTCAGACAAAATCTTTCGTCGGCAGTGAACGCCGTCGACGTCAGGGGCGCTGCTTGCTAAGTGTACCAGCTAAGGATGGATTCATCGACTAGATCCGTACATACAAGGTCCTGCAACCCAGCTGTAAGCCACTCCCGGCTGCGGCCGTGCCATGCCGGGCCGTGTGCGGTGGAAGAAGAACCGTGCGTCGCCATTGACGGATGGATGACCAGGCCAATGGCCAAGCCGCCGTGCCTCCGCCCCAACGGGCAGAAGATGGCCCTTCATGTCCGTTCTTGCCGTCATCTATCCATTTCCCTCGAAATCCAAATAGCAGAGATCCCGATTCAAGGTCATCCGGTATGCATGTGCATGTGCCTCACCAAACCCGATGGCGCGGGACACCCAATGTGCCCCCAGAAACAACGACGAAAAGGCGCGATGCAAGAAGGAAAAGGGCAAAGAAATTGCAGGTCGCAAAAGCGGCCAAGATCCTACCAGCTTCTGCTGCCCCAGCCTGCTCGCCGCTCAACGATTCCCAATCTCAAGGGGGCAGTTATTGGTCCTGGTCAGCCTTTCTCATACCAGCGGCCAACCCCTCCACCTGACAACCCTGTCGCACCTGTCTCCTCTGATACAGAGGGCGACGTCCGGTGACTGCTTCAATCCTAGCCTGTTCGTCCACGCCGAAGCGAAGAATCTAGTCCTTGAATTAGTAAGGAGCTCAATGCGATATCACACGCGCGTCAATAGACCTCGCAAAGTCCTCCACAGTTCGAAGAAGATGCTGCTCCATGCTAGGGGCGAGGAGCTGACGCCGGGCTCGATAGAAGGCGACTCCCGCCACGAGATCCGTCTCGTACATGTAGAGATCACTCAACATGCCACGGAACTCGCAGTTGGGGACAAATTCTCTATAAGTTTGCCGTGCTTGGTGGACGATGTCGATATTTAGGGCCGAGTTGCGGAATTGGACGACTTTTAGCCGGTGACCAGCGTCGGCTGCCACGTTGTAGCTGGTCTGACCTTGTACTAGCGTGGGAGAGACTGGACTTTTGGTAATGGTCGCAGCCCTGTGATTGCAATTATCGCTCGTAATGGACTTGTGCTGGCGGAAAAAGTTGGCAATCTGAAATGTGGACAGTACGTCAATGTCCTCCGCCCTCACCGCATGTACAGAGATATCCATCAGCAGATGATGTGAGTGTCTTGAGGTGCGGTCGGGACAGATCCAGTGACACTGACCCGTTGTTGCTCGATATTCTCGTCGAGATGCCTCTCCATATCATCCTCTGTTTCAAAAACCGCTGAACAGGTGCATTGTGGACGAATTGCGACAGCCGGACACATTGGGTAGGATGTCAAGGATGCGAGGGAGTAACAATCGTTCACGACTTGCATTGCGTGGGCACCAACCTTTTGACCCAACTTCGTCGTCACAGCCGGTTCCGCCTTGCCCAGAACCACTATCGGCAACTGGGCAGCAACACTTTTTGCCAATTTGTCAACGCGGGTCCTTCCCGGCTATTAAACACCAGGCAGCTCCACTGCCATCGTTCGTGGGCGAGAATGTGTTTGAGCTGAATCGTCTGAGCCAAGGACGCTGGGGCGGAAGCCGGGGGCGACGTAAGCAGCTGCGCGCATGCCATTGATTGCGGGGGCGAAGTTGCCCAGGACTTGTGGTGCCTGAGTGAGAGTGATTAAGCAGAATCCGGCGTACGCAGATCTGCCTGCGCATCCGTCGGCTTGAGTACCAAGACCTACTCGTAGGCCGTAAGCTGCTGGAGAGGCTCTCAACCCGCTCGCATGTGCCCATGGTCCTTTTATCAGAGAATCCAACAGCACCCGCGCTGTGCTTGGGATGTGGGATATTAATAGTCGGTGTTGTAGATGGATTCTAAAATTAGAACTTTCACATGATTATCATGAAATTTGGCGCGTCTCACGAAGCGCTGGAGCTCATGCGACTGTTGAAGTTTGAAGGTGGGTACAGTCACATGCAGTGAAGCTTTTCGTCCTCCGTCGCGCCATCTAGCGAAGCTGTCTCTGGTCCTGGTCCTGCATCGCCACTTGCATCCTCCCCAGCTGTCCAAGCAGACGAAGATGGAGCGTCCAGCGCTGCGATCTTGACGTGCTTGACCTTGACAATTGCGGTCAGGTATTCACCAGCATCACCAAAACCCTCCATCATGCCGAGATTGGATTTGAAGAACTCGACATCGAGCAGCATACTGTAAGATACCAGGTTAGAACGTCCTTGTACAGCTGCTTGGCGCTATGCAATTTAATCATAAACAATGCATCTTACCTGTCCCGGCCCAATTCCGTCATGGGACCAATCTCCTGAAAAGCTTGGCCGAACTGGACCTTGTAGCTGAGAAAGGCCTGGCCCATGACCATACGCACGGTTTCTTTTGGCATTGTCTTGGTCAGGATGCGGTGCAACGACTTCGTGTCTTTGGCCAACGTCGCCATGTAGGGATGTACATCCTTCTGGCCATCGTCCCAGTCAATGTTTTTCAAAGCCTTGACGTGTGAGCCGGCCAGGCGACTCATGATTTGGACCAACCTGTCATGCATGCGATTCTGGTGCTCTTGGTAGAGATGCTTGACCTCGTCAAATTCCACGACACGCAAGGCAGTCGCACCACGTCCAGCATGGCGTCGAACAAACTCGCGGACATGGCTGGTCAGGGTTGCAATAAATGCCAACGCTTGCGATGCGAGAGCAAGATGCTTCGAGGTGATGTTCTTCAATCCTGCGGACTGTCTGGCCCCTGCGTCCAAGACAAGTCGTGTGCAGCATGCGTTGAAATGACGGAGATAGGAGACCAACGAAGTCGAGATGTCAGCAGCCATCGATGGCATGCCAGAGATCAATTGCAAGAAGTGGGACAAGCCATTCATGCAGAGGATTGCAGAGCTGGGAAGCACAAACACTTGCTCGCCAATGCACGCACTCCTCCTGGTCCTGGCTTTGCTGCCGTCGCTGGGTGGTTGGGGATCACCAGCCTCACCAGACTCAGGATGGCCATCGGAACATGGAATCCAAATCTTCAGACCGTCTGACCATTCTGCCGGGTCTGTTGTACTGCAGGACAGGATCCAGTTGAGCTTGGCCGTGTCATTGTCTGAAAAGTCCCTTGCCTCCCATTGGTCGGATTCCATGCCCTGCGTGAGCATTTGCCTTTCCGCCTCGCCGTGCTGCTGGATAAAGTCTTTGATCTGCCCATTGACGACTGTCTTGAGGGCTGTACCGCTCCGCCCAGAGATTGACTCGCACTCGCTGACAAAGCCGAGATTCAGAGAGACATATCGGAGGAACCAGGCTCGCGATAGACGCGTACTCTGCTCTGAGCGAACTCGGAGGAGCTTGACAATCCGATCCTGCGCGATATCCACCGCTTCACCTAAAAGGCGTGGTAGGTCTATCGCATTGTAGAGTTCTTGTGTCTGGCGTGCGGCGATGGAGGAGTTGTAATCCAATGAGCTGGTAACGTCAAGCAGCAGTTTGACTTGTGTCGTCAACCTCCTCAATGTCTCCGTGACGCTGACATAAATTTCAATCAGCATTGCTTCAGCATCGCCAGGCTCGAGAGCTCGTAGGTTACGAGCGAGAATGGACGACTTTTGTTGTTGAGACAACCGTGTTCCTCCTGTCATGGTTGACAAAGACACCATTGACTCGTTGTCCTCATCGTTTGCGCTGGGTAGCGGCCGCCGGACGAGATTGCGAATCTCTTTCAGTGCAGCCTCTCTATAGGCGGTCGCAGCAATCATGAGGTACTTCGCTCGGTGTAGGCCAGTCAAGGTCTCGAGCAGCTCGGACCGAAGACGGCCGGTTGAGCTCAGGTAGGATGGAAGGACCGGATGCTCCTGTGTATAAACGCCTCGAGGCCGCACAAAAGCACCGGTCCAGCGTATGAGCACCTCCTGCGTAGAGACAGCCTCAGAGTGGCGCCGGAGGTCGCCCACAAGGAGACTCAGACACTGTGTTTCGTAAGCTTTGCCGATGCGGAATCGCAAAGTCGCCAAATCGTCATGAGCGCCTTGCAACGCTGCTGCACCTCTGAGATCGCGAAGCTGAACACTCTGTCCGTCTATCCTGCATGGCGTCTTTGAGAAACCTGGCTCGCCGGAAATGAGCTTCTCGAGAGACGCGATGCTTTCTGAAGCCTTGTCGATGTCGCCATTGTCAACGAGGGACTCGCAGGCGGCAACGCTATCCACAATATGTTTTAGTTGCAGGATTGCATCCTGCAACTGCTGGAGATTTCCCCATCGTTGTCGCTTCTGGACAATGTGCAGCCCACTGATGGCAATCTCTTGATTCAGAACATCGAGCTCGTTTCTCAAAGCCTTGATTCTCTCCACGGAATCGGCGGCTTCTGCGTGGAGCTCCCGCAGCGAGCCCAGTGCAGCGAAGAAGGACGTGGAAGCCGCTGAAATGGAAGCTATGAGATGCATCTCGACTGTGTCGATATACCAAGATAGCTTTTCTTGCAGTATCGCATTGGTTGCCAGGGCTTTCCGTGGTGCCCCTGCACTTGCGTTTGCTGGAACCTTTTCATCCAGTGTCCCTGGTGCGGTGGAACAACCTCGGACCGCTCCGTGACCACGTCAAATGTGCGAGGGTTTTCCAGGTGAAAGTCTGCGTCGAAATAGACAGCGGGAATGGTCGTCAATGGTGGTGGGCCTTGCGTCGCTCGTCTTGCAAATTCTGAACTCCATCTTCGAATTGGACTAGGAACTTCAACTTCCATCGGCAAAGATGAAGAGACGGAGGGTACAGAGCTTTTTCTTGTTGCTGGTGGCCGCTTTCCCGGCCGCAGGCTGCCGTCATGGAGGACGACGGCAAACTCGTCGGCTTGACCGCTCCTTTTGTGGAATATATCTGCCGCTTCATCCTCGCCCCCCTCCACTCTTCGCAATCGTTCGTAGAATGCACCGAGTTGGACTAAATAAGGCTTGAATTCGGATGCGTCAACATGCGCGATGTTCGTCAGTGTCACGGGTGGGATGTCGCGTGCGGTTGGAGGCTTGTGGGCGCTTGATGCTGGAGCAGCGGCATGTGGTAGTAGTCCCGTTCGTACAATCGGCGGCTGTAGTAATGTCGATGTTGCTTTCACGGGCGTTAGCGTATGCATGGAAAACACGAGGGGAGGACTCCAGCAACCCCAGCATCCTACCATTCTGCCCTGTTTCCAGCACAGCACTTGGCCAGCTCTCTGGCAACCCGTCGAGTGAATAGATGGAGCTTCCCACCGAGCCTCGTCTTTGACGAAAATCCGCGCTTCGAGAACCTTGTCTTAGGAAGCAGTGAAGCAGTCAGTCTCTATATTTTGCCGAAAAGCCCCCCGGCCGTAATACCTTTGCAAAGGCAAGTCCGTTCGATATGATGGACTGCCGACGGACTGGCGTGCACCGGAATTCAGCATCGCGAGGAGTTGGCCAGACAATCGGGGCGCCACCGAGGAGTCGTAATAGCGAGCAGCGCCACGGCTACCCGTGGCTGCATTCCGCCACGGCTAGCCGTGGCCATTATGTAAGCCCCGACGGCCGCCAGGGGACTCGTAGGCACACGAGTGGGCGGACTGCAAGACTACGCCCAGAGACCGAGATGGTGGGCGTTGGTCGGCTGGGGCAAGCGTTCAAAGCCACGGTGGTCTGCTCCGGAGGTCTTGATGTCGTGCAAGGCGAAGCCTCGTATGCCATGAAACAAAGCGAGAGCTGGCAACCCTCTGTCGGAATAAGCGGCGGTGCGGAGCCCGCGGCTCGGATTCTTCAAGTGGCGACCGGGGGAGTGACTGAATATCACCTTCATAAATGCCTGGGCTTGAAGTGGCACGCTGCGTCATGGCAGCCAAGAGATCGGGGAGCACGACCACGCCAAGTAATGTATTTGTACCTGTGGAGCGCACAACGCTTGGTGCAAGATGCGCAGAAGGGCCATTCGGCCTGGCTTGCGCTTTGTACCCTGACGCGACTACGGACTTGCTCGGTCGGCTGTTGTTGAGCATAGCTGTCAATGTAAACCCACATCTTACTCCGCATAGAGTTCAGAGGCGCAGGCCAGTGTAGCCGCCTCATTCTTTATAAAGCCGAGCCCAATCCCATATCCTTCCGCTCCGTTCCCACCCTGTCCACCCGTACAAACACTGCTCCCGATTGCCACCATGAAGCTCGCGGCCTGCCTTGCCCTGGCAGCCTTCTTTGCCTCCACCAGCGCGGCACCGCTGGAGGAAGATGAAAAGAAATGCATCGAGTTTTACGGTGGGTTTCCTGCTGGGCACTGACCAGCGCGATGTTGACAATGACTTAGAGAAATGCAAGGACAACGTGGACTGCTGCACGGGGGCATGCTTGAAGGTTTGGCCGGGCGAAGCGAAACAATGCGTCAGCTTTGATATCAAGACACGAACACCCTAAATGGTCATCTGCATCACAACCGGGATTGCCTGCGTTGTTCGTCAAGGTTGATGCAAACTGTTTAGCATGCTAATGTCAGTGCTGTTTTCTGTCGACATCCATCACCGCAAAGTACAGGCTCGTATTCGTACATGTGAGTGCAAATGCCACCGGGCTTAGGTGCCGGGTGGGGCCGCCCAGCCGGCAGCGCCAAGCCCCAGGGCCCACACTTCTCATCAACCACCTCTCCATCCTCATCAACCACCTCCCACACTTCATCCTGTATTCCTCATCCACCAGACGCCACCATGCAAGGCTTCAACATGGGCCGGTACGTGCCCCCGGACCTCGAGGGCACCACCACCGGCAACAAGCTGCACAACAAGCGCCCCGCGTCGACGCCCACGGTGCGCTTCGAGATGCCCTTTGCCGTCTGGTGCGCGTCCTGCCCGAAGCCCACGCTCATCGGCCAGGGCGTGCGCTTCAACGCCGAGAAGCGCCGCGCGGGCGCCTACCACACCACGCCGATATGGAGCTTCCGCATGCGCCACGCCGACTGCGGCGGCGCGCTCGAGATCCGGACGGACCCGCGCAACACGGCCTACGTGGTCGTGCGCGGCGGCACCCGGCGCGACGCCGCCGAGGGGCGCCCCC